>JAANYP010004729.1:1789982-1817482 GCA_020465985.1 Centrapalus pauciflorus
GGGACCAAAATTGCAAACAAACTATGAAAATAAGGACCGTTTCTGAAAAATTAAAAGTTCAGGAACAAATCCAAATTTTAGGACAAACCACAGTGACCATTTTTGTAATTAACTCTAAATATTAATTAGGTTCAAGTGAGTACCACTTATAATGCAACGCACTAGTAGGTACTATTTTTGAAAGTAATTTTTTAAAAAACTTTTTATAGACATGTTTTAATTCACATTTCAAATATTACACACGCATATTCACACATTTTAAATATATGAAATCATAAATCACATAAATGAACGTTCACATATATCATTTATCCAAATTTATGTAAGTACGTTCACATCATTTTTAAAAAGTTAGGGGATGTAAATGTTTGTGACATTTTCATATGATCATTATAATGTTAATTAAGATGTGTTTATGAAAAAAAAATTAAAATCTTTTTAAAAGTGGTATATTCTGTTACGCTTCATAATGAGTGATCTCTTAAACCATATTATAAAAAAATTTAAAAAGTTTTTTTAAAATTCACAAAATTTGTGATTTATGAACGGTAGGTACCACGTACAACTATCGACGGGACCTTTTGTTGCAAAGGACGGCCGGTACAATTGCTTTGCACTAATTGACAATTTGAAAATAAGGGTTAGGTTTGACTTTGAAAATTGAAATGTTAAAAAATGTCACTTTTCTAATGGCTAATTAATTATAAAACATTTGATTTTTAATAATATAGTAATAATGATGTGGTAGAAATAGACATTTATGGGGTGAGAATAGTAACACCATTTTTTATTTTATTGATAAATTTCAGCTCTTTATCTATAAGCTCTTTTTTAGATGATTTTCTTTCTTTCTAAAGCTCATTAAAAGTTTAAAACCGTAATATCTTAATCATATACTACTTTCTTACGCGAGCTTAAGAAAAATACAGTTATAAAAATAATCTTGATTAATCAAGCTTCTAATTTAGTTTATTTATTTTATGTGTTTTTTGTTATTTTTCCAGCTCTAGTTCCATCTATTTTACGAAACATATCATGCTCATAAATTTTATATACTAATAATATTCAGTGTTTTATGTATCAACAAAAAAAAATTATTATTTTAAAATAATGATAAATATTTAAATCGATTAAATTTTGAACGTAAAAAAAATAATTTAACTGGTTCTTCGATTTAAATAAGAACAGAACTTACGTGTAAACCACTAAACCATTTTAAACTTTCATGTATTGAATCAAAATTATTTTATTTTGAAGGGTTTAATATACAAAAAATCAATATATTTTTCACATATTTGCGGTTTAGTTTTCTCGTATTATTTTTTACCAATAAAATTCTTAAGTAATATATTTGTTTGTGATTTTTGTAAATTTTTTTCAAAAAAGTCTTCAAATTTGTGGATTTTTCGGAAAAAATATTGAAAACATGGGTTTTTTAGAAAAAGTCAGGGTTGATTATGTAAAAAACAAAAGTTTTCCGAAAATCGGATTGAAAACAATAACTTGTGGACTTTCTTAGGAAAAAATAACACGGATGAACTAAATCGCAAAAAACATGAAAACATGTTAGTTTTTTTTTTTTCATATTAATCAGTACGTTTACATCTTTGTTATTAGTTAAGGTCATCTTTGACCATTCAACTTCCAAATTTGTCAAATTTAGCCATTAAACTATGTTTTGTTTTTTGTTCGGTAAATAATGCACACGTTACTTATTTATATAAAGAGTGATTTATATAAGTTTTAATTGTATCGAATTAGACTTTTTCAAGGCTTTTAGGACGATTACTTGATCTCGTAACTTTGTAATCTGCATTTTCAAGATCCTTTTTTCTTATAGTTGAATCATCAAACTCAATGATTTGTCCGCAACATGTCGTCTTTATTTCATCTTGCCACCCTTAACAGCAAACACAATTAACTCAAATCATACATTTATGAGAAATATAAAATTGATTACGATAAGAAAGTTATATATAACATCCTAAAAAAGAATCATATTAATAGTTATAATAAGTAAATAAACACTTGATGAGGTAAGTTTATAATTTTGATAAAATTTAAAATAAGGATCAAACTGGTTGATAGGAAAACAAATGCTAGCAACTATTTTAGTAATCATTGTCAGCTTACAAAAGAAATGGATCAAAGTGCAGTTTTTATATATTTATAATCCAAAGAAATTTAGGAAACCAAAATATGATACAAATGAGTTTGTAACAAACACCAATTACATCATCGACGTATTTGGGATTAGCATCTCGAAAACATGTAAAACTACCTTTGGCATTAAACATAAAAAATTAAAGGATTTAGACGGTCTAGTATAAGAGGAGCAAAAGCAAAATCAAAGTTCGTCATTGGTGACCTAGTAGGCTAATAGCAAAATAGCTAAAGATATATAAATAAAAATTCTTAAACCAAAAAACGTAAAATGTTTGAAATTTATCATTAATAACATTTTTTTATCAATAATAGCAACGGTGACCTGTTGTTATTATAGAAAAATCTTGGGTTTTACTAAAATAGCCACATATCCCACCCCTTTATCATTTTTTTTAGCAATTAAATTTGCATTTTACCAAAATAACCACACTTTACGTTACCACATTTATGTGATAGCCACCATTTACGTGATATGTACTTTTTATTCATATTTTAATGCATTACGTTACAAAAAGTGTTTGGTAACGTAAATGCTTGTACTTTACGTGACCTCTTTTAAAAATATGCTCATTCCCCATAAAAATGTAATGATTAAAAGTGGTCACGTAAAGTACAAGCATTTACGTTACCAGACACCTTTTGTAACGTAATGCATTAAAATATGAATTAAAAAAAAATATCACGTAAATGGTGGTTATCATGTAAATGTGGTAACGTAAAGTATGACTATTTTGGTAAAACAAAATTTTAATGACTAAAAAGTGATAAAGGTGTGTGATATGTGGCTATTTTAGTAATTATCCCAAAAATCTTTATCGGCGAATCATCCGATCAAAAATTGCTATCAGTGGTAACAAAATGAAAAATTGTTGTTATTATAAATAACTTTTAAAACATGTTGCTATATTAGTCCTAAAAAGTATGTTTCATGTAACGTGAGTTTTGATTTTTGATACGGATTGAGTCAGATTTAGGTATATTAACAAAGAACGGGAGACACTAATGAAGTAAGGGGTCTTACAACAAACCCGAAGGAAATACGACGAGGTCCACAAGGACGGGAATGATTTTAGGTTTCGGGAGACCAATTCCCATGTACAATCAAATGCCCAATAAACTTCTTTGGGTAAAATTGGGCCAAAAGGTCTTTGTTTTTTAATTGATTTGTGTTACACCCTTTAATCGAGCTTCAAATCATGTTAATCAAGATTGATTTGCCTAATCATAGTTCTCACCATCGCCAAATAAAAATCATCGAGACAATCTTATTAGTTATATATGAACTATGAAATTAAAGAAATGTAACATACGAATGGGACAAATTATATAAATATATATCTTCAATAGAACAAAATAAGCTGCAGTAGCAACATCATATTTAAATAAATAAATTATGAACAATACATTCAAAATTCAATTTTAAATAAATAAATAAACAAACACATTTAATTTGACTTTTCCTGGTTCATCATCACACATTCTTAGACTCTGAACGGCGGTGTCCATTCCTTCAAGTCCTCCGACTGAACCTTTCCGGTGGTCCTGCCACCTTCCACAAACGCATAATACCTCAAGAAGAAAGCAAGCGTCAAAACCAACCACTCCAAACAAAACATCAAAACGCAGAGCCCGCCGGCCATCTTCAATATCAGAGCCGCGTCATCCTCCCTCACGTACGACTTCAACGCCGCCAAGAAATTCGAAGTCGTCGTGAAAATCAATACAGATACAGACCCCTGAAAAATCGCCGTTAAAACCGTCGCCACCATATGGGCTGCGTACCACTTGTTTGACCCTGCTGACACGGCGTTACACCCGGATATTGCGCCGGCGATGGTGATGATGTGGAGGAGGACGAGCAGTCCGCCGGCGACAGAAGGAATGAGGCGGAGGGAGAGAGTGAGGAAGATGCAACTTGAAGCTGCTCCGAGTAAAATGTAGTTGCAGATGAGGAAGAATTTGTGGGTTTTGTAGTGAGATTGAGCATCGCTTGAGAGACCCATTTTTGTGTTGAGTTTGCCGGCGAATGGTGGCGATGGTGTAATTAATTACAGATTGCGGTGGATGTGTTTGATGGTGAAGGAGTCTGTGTGTATATGCATATATAAAAGGGTGAGGCGCCTTGACGACCGTTTTGGTTTGTAACGGCTAGTTTGGACAACGGCTAGTTCTTTTGTTCTTGATAATCATGAAAGTAGTCTTTTTTGTCATTTGCTACCAAGAAAAGTGGGTGCAGTAGCTTACTACCGTTTGAACTTTGAAATTAATGCCTTTTTATTTCTTAAAATTACGTCAATTGCTAAAAATAATAACAATTTTTGATTTTTTATCATTAATATCAATATTATTTATTTTTTGTTACTAATAGTATCAACTTTTGTATTTTCTTATATGAATAATATCAACTTTTGTATTTTATATCCTAAATAGCAATAACTTTTGTATTATTTTTATCATTTATAGCAACAATTTTTTTAAGTTTTTTTATAAATGATAAAAAATGTAAAAATTGATGCTATTAATGATAAAAAATAAATAATGTTACTATAAATGCTAAAAATGCACAAAGTTATTTTCATTTTTAGCAATTAGCCCTACAAATTAATGCTTTTTTATTTTTGAATGATACCAAGAGTTCTTACAAGAAAGAGATCAAACAAAAGCCGAGATTACATAGCTAAAAGAAAACAAAGCCGAGAGAAGCAAAATGAAAGTCACATGAGAAAGCTAAAGCATAACATCGATAGAGAAGCATCATCAATCTGAATGGATAGGAGTCAACAGACAATCGATTAGACGGATAATCATTAATAAGTTTTAATTCTAAGTGCAGTATTTTTTGGTTAAAAGTTACAAGTACATATTATCACCGAAAGATAATACTTGTGCTAAAAAATGGTTATGAGTTTTCTCTAATATTAATAGAAAGATGATGAGTTTTTGACAAAATTAATCAAGTGAAAAAACAAAATGTTTGAAAATAATTGGACCGAGGAAAAATGAGGGGCCGATTAGTAGATCAATTTTGCCCCCGATTAGTCACCAACTTTTTGCATCCTTAAATGTTTATGTATCACTCACCCACACCCCTAGTCTATCACATCTAACCCTTTTATGGCTTCTTTCCTTTCACTTCACACCCCTTTATTTAGGGTTACACTCTTTGGACCCATTCCCTCACACATATCTTTTGGTCAACCACCACACACATTTATGGAGGTCCAATTAGACCACCCCTTTATTTATACTTGTACCGTTTAGTAACTTGTGCATGACTCATGGCAACTATATTAGCTCAAAGTACAAGTTAACCAAACATATATCATAGAGGAATCTTAATTAACTTGAGACTTTGTTTTGTAAATATTGGGTTAGTCATTGTTGAGCTTCTTGGAACTTATGTGCATTTAATATCATTTGAATGGTTATACAATCAAAATTTATTTTTATATTAACCATAATAATTCTTATAGTTTTAATTAAAAATGCATTTAGTGGTTTAAGTATTACCTTTAAAATTCGAGGATGTTACACTTGATTGATTTTGGGCATCATCATTTTCTGCTTCATCTTCATATGTGCATCAATAACAAACTCAAGGTGTCTGTGGGCATCATCTTCGTTTGCAACAATATGAGACGATGCACTATTTTAAGAACTATAGGTTAAAATAAAATTATGATCACATGCAGACATGCAGTCTAGTGGTTTCCATTCCATTATCTCTAATTCACTGCTTTATTTATACTAACCTTTAAATTCAAACAAGAAAACTCAAAAGGTTCACTTCGTTGTTTTGTATCTCATTTATCCAAGTTTTACCCCATTAGCCATAAGCAAGTTTGATATTTTATGATTTTATAGTTAAGTCCACTTAATCTTTCAATTCATAAGGACCTGTACACTTGGTCATAATTTTAAATAGTTTTATACCCGAAAAATATAATGATGCTTGGTTAACAACAATAACAAGGAGATAGAGTATAATTCTTAATATGTATGCTCTTTATATTAATGAACTCGATCATTAGTTTAGTTGGCTGATATTCAAGATTTAAATTATGAATGCTACTAATTAACATGAAGAAAATAAAAAAAAATTTGGTTTTTGATTATGAATATGATGAAATAAAATAGAAAAGAAATTTTGGTTATGGAATGTCAAATAATGCAAAAAAACAAAAATGTTTTATTTTTTTAATTCTACTATGTTTTAGGAATTATATTTCTAACTAATATGATTTGTTAAATACATTTTAAAACCACTATAATTTTTTAAAAGGGAATAAATTTTATACAACAACAAAATAGATACAAGGTGATACATGGAAAAATCTAAACTCACGATTTAGGTAATTAGCTATCTCATGAACTATAACGTAAACGAAAACAAACTACTGTAACTATAGATTCATTCAAAACGTCACAAACTTAATGAAACCACGACATACCCGATTACGTAAATTATGAAACCTACAGAAACAACAATGATCCTTTGATTCAATCAAAGACGAAAACAATCTTGTATTTAACTCAACCATGAGTTATTGTTTCAATCCCCACTAAGTATGGTATGATGGTTTTTTTAATGGGTTAATCACATATTTATGCAACAACGTCTTCTCTTTTTATCAATTTATATAACAAAATATGTTTTGACATGTTTTATACAATCACGTTTGAAAATATTATCAATTTACGCAATCACATTTGAATTTGTTATCTATTTATGTAATAAAATAAGTTTTAACATATATTATACAACCTCATTTGACTTTTTTCCAATTAATGCAACCACATTGAAATTTATTACCACTCAAGCAACAATTTACCTAAATTTTTGATTTTTTGCATGTCATTAGTTTTTATTAAGTTTTAATGTCACTCTATTGTTTAAATAAAATCGATGATAATTGTAACGACCCAAATTTTATATAATTAATAATTAATGTTTATTGTAACGAAATACGATTCGAGATACTAATTTGTCTCAAACACATAAATAAAAGTGTGTGTGGATAATTATGATATATGCCTTGAATATATATAAAGTACTTTAAAAGAAATGCTAATAATTCCAAGGTATAAATGGTAAATAGGTAAAAGTTGTGGGTTGGAAAGAAAAAGAAGAAGAAAATCTTCTTCTTTTTGACTTATATTATACGCAGACACACACTTTATGTGTGTGTGTTCATCTTTTTCAAAAACTCCAAATAGAGAGAAAAGAGAAGAGAAGAAGAAGAAGGAGAAGCCAAAAATCGGCTTTTTGTTGAAAGCTTCGTCGTTTTTGAAAGATCCAAGAGGTAACCACTCTTGTCTATAAATCTTGCTATTTTATTTTTCTTCTCCTCTCCATCTTCATACGAAGAAGATGAGAAACCCAAATGGGTTTTTATGAATGTTATGGAGAAATCGTTAGATCTTGAGTTATGATAATGAAATATAGTTAGAATCATCATTTTAAATCATATTTTTCAAGTTTTATGGATTTTGATGGGTTTTAGCTCAAAAACCCGAAAATGGAGTTTATGAACTCTTGATGATTCAAAAGGAATAAAATGGTGTTCTTGACGGCTTAAAATGTGTTATAAAGGGTATATATATGTTTGGGAATGACCCCAAGCCGTTTGTAATAAATATGAAAAGTTTTGGTAGTTTTGAGCATTAAATCCGAAGGGACAAAAGTGCAGACCTGCACCCGAGTTACCCTTGATTTTGAAAGAAAATTTATAAGTTAAAGGATCCGGATGACATGGGATCCGAATTCGGATGGGTTGGTCCGAAATTCGGATGTGGTTTGAACCGAGTTCGGACCTTGCTTCGGTTGGAAGGGATCCGAAATTCGGATGGTCCCTGATCCGAATTCGGATGGCTTGAAATCCGGATGTGCCTAGGACCGAGTTCGGGCCGTACCTCAGACGAGTTGGTCCGAAATTCGGATGGTCCCTGACCCGAACTCGGATGATCCGAAGTCCGGCTGGTGCTGATCCGAATTCGGATGGGAACGTGAGCCCAGTTCCGGCCAGAAATTGTAATTTTAATTAGTCCTCGGGATCAGGCACCAAAATAGCTTATATTCCCAATTTTGAAGGATAATTAGCCCAAAATAATTATGTAGGTCGATGCCAAAAATTAATTGGGTCTTACGACTAATACGTCCGGACCAAAGTTAAGAAAATTATAAGCTGTGAGACTTATAAAATATTATATTATGAACCTACTTGTAGGAGTTTTGACGGGTTAAGTCGCGTGAAGACTATCACTCCTACCTTGACAATTATAACTCGGTTTTGAGGCCGAGAGCGTATTGTGTATCACTGTGAGTTCTAGTATTAACGTATTTGCATGCATATCATGAATTGTATGTTACTGCTTTCGCATCATTATTGTCATTTTCATGCTTTGCCATCACATACATCATAATTATTGTTTATCACTCGGTTGATAAGTTGTTGCTCGTTCGTTTGACCTCTCCGCCGAGACGGTAAGCCTGAGTGTGGTAACCCAGCGGAATCATAATGGTAAGCCTGAGTGTGGTAACCATTATTGCCTGTAAAACGATAAGCCTGTGGTGGTAATCGTATGGCATCATTGTAAACTGCATATCGATAAGCCTGTGGTGTGGTAATCGAGCAGTAGATTGTAAATCCATTGTACGGTAAGCTTGTGTATGGTAACCGCAATGTGGTAGCTTATAGCCATTAGTTGGCCTCCAAAATTGTTAGTCGAATTCATGGCATTGCATGGCATCATTCATATATCACATGGTACTTTAATCTAGAATCTCACTAAACAACTTTGTTGTTTACCCGATAGTTGTTATTTCTTTTCAGGATCTGTTAAGGGCAAAGGCCCGGCTGGCCCAAGTTGTTAGATATCGTTTGGAGCTCGGATAGGAGCTCAACATTTTATAGATGATTGGGGCGGGAGTAGCAGACTTCCATTTTTGGACTTACGCGAATTAGTTACTGTTTATTAATTCGTTTGTAACTAAGTTGATAACTTAATCTTGTAACCCCAGTTACATTGCTCCGTGATTTCCGACACTCTGTTGTGTCTCATGCAAAGTGTTTGGAATCACGTTGATGATTATTAATTGCAAAAGTTTTAATTTGATCGTATTTCCGCAAGTACTCTGTATAAATTAACGTATAATGGTATCGAAATACTCGTATTAGTTGTATGGGTGTTTCAATAATGTAAGTTTACTGTATAGATAATTAGGGGTGTTCAGTGTTTTTTTAAAAAAAATAATTTAAAGTGTGTAGAGTTGATTTTAGATTGAAACGAGGTTTATAGATACTTTTCAAAATGATATAAAACTTTTTTAAGTTTTTTAATGCGTCATTGACAATGAAGAGACGATAAACAATGATGAAACTTAATAAGATGTCATCACAAAATAAACACATGGCGCATTTGCAGTCAATTTATTAGCTAGACTTCGGGTCGGTTTGTTAGTTTTTTTTATTAATATCTGTCTAAATTAAGTTGACTGTTAGATATTGGTGATCAGCGGTTTGGTTTATGGGTTCGTTGGTTTCTTTGGTTTGGTTTCTTCAGTTTGAAATTTTTTTTGTCCTAGACCAAAAACCAAACCAAATTCAAAGCTACATAAACCAGACCATAAACCAAATTCGAATTCGGTTTGGTTTGGTTTATAAACCAAATATTAAACAACAAAACTTTCAAGCATCTTTAATTGCCAAATACAATCCCAAAATATAAAGTTAACATACATAAAATGTTTTACGTCAAAAGAAATTAACCTAAAAATATCATGTTTCCAAACTGCTTAACATTCAAGCTTCATATTATTTTTTTCTTCAACCATTTGCTCCCAACGATCATTCATGACTTCACGGCTTCACGCATCATTTTCATATATATATATATATATATATATATATATATAGATATATATATACATATATATATCTGTGTGTGTGTTCGGTAATTCGGTTTGGTTTGGTTTGCTATCGGCTAGACCATAAACCAAACTAAAAACCGAGTATTATAATCGGTTTGGTCTGAAACCACACCAAAAACCAAATTTTAAATTTGGTTTGGTTTTAATCGGGTTTGGTTTGGTTTTAATCGGGTTTGGTTTGGTTTTCTTGGTGTTCGACCAAATACTGCCCACCCCTACTGTTAGATTAAGTTGGCTATTTCAATAATATATAGTTGTTTATGATTTTTATTTCATCTTTATTTATTTAGTTCAAAAATTATTTATTTCGTATAAATTTATTGTTTTATAATATAGCATTTATATTTATATTTTATCTTTTATTCGAATTTGTTTTTTGTTTTCGTTCTAAAGTTATATTTACTTGGCATTTGACATTTTATATGATGTTTTTTCTTTATACTTATCATATGCTTATTTTATGTATTAAATAGTTTATTGTTGGATTGATATTATTTCTTAATCTACAAAAATATTTTTATGCTATATTGACATATATTGTTCTTACTTTTAGACACTCTTAATATTTTTTTAAATACAGAATTTACTATTAGACAAAAAATTAAAAATAGATTTTTTACTCTAATTGACAATAATATATGTTTCACTTATCCATATTTCTGGTTTTAAGTAGAACTTTATTTATAAAAATAAAATTTGAAGCTCGTCACAACTGGTAAGTACATACACGTAGTTTGTTTTATAATACTCTTTTTAGAAACCATGTGTGTAGGTAATCAAATATATCATGTTTGATAGTTAAGTTTTAAAATTTTGATATTTTTAGTTGGAAAAAAGATTTTAGAAATCAAATTGAGAAAATGATGAATTTATGATGAACATAAACTTAAACTAAAACATCATATATTTTTTTTTTTTTACTTTGAATAACCTGGTTTTTGATAATGAATTTCTTTGTTTCAATAAGAAAAATAATATAGAGGCTAAAATGACAAACAATATTATTGAAGAATCAAACCATTAAAAGTTAAAATTATAAAAATATAATGGTTATATCATATATAAGTATATACCCATTATAAAATATTTAAAATAAAATGATTATAAAAAGTTAATTAACACAACTCATGTTATTATAATGTTAATCATTAGATAATGACAAATGTTAGATGTAGCTAATTATTTATTATACATTTAAATATTAATAAATTATTATGCTATGTTTTATTTTATTTATTTAAAAAATAAATGATTTAAACCTATCCTAAACTTGAGGAAAAAAAAAAAAAAAAAACGAACGATAGCCAAAAATAACAAAGTTAAAGAAAATGGGCCGGCCCCCTCGTAGGGTGGTAGTAGTTGTTGTTTACTTGTTAGTCATCATCGTCACAAAAACTAATGGTTGACTTATAAACAAGGATTAACCAAGTTTAAACTTTGAATCACAGACTGGCTGGGGGAGCTCTCATCGATGGACTCGCATGAGTCATCACCACCGTCGGTCAGCCGTGACTGGTTCTTCCCCTCCTTCGTCCACTCCCCCTCCTCTCAACGCCGTCATCTTCACAAACCTCCCACCAGAAGGTTCTCTACCTACCCTAGACCTTCTAACGCTCCTGTTGCATCATCCTCTACCGTCTCCTCTCCTCGTGACCTCAAGTATGCAGGATTCTCACGCCGTTCCAAATTTCCTCGACGGTACCAAAGATATCTCACTCCTGAAGTGGATGCTTCGTCTGTTACAAATCAAATCTCTCAGAAATGTGACATCTCCGACGGCAAAAGTTCTACTTCTAACAAATTTATTGACCTCGCCGGTGGTCGGTTGAAATTCCGGTGGCAGATGGCATTTTTAGTAGCTGTTAGTTCTTTATCTCTCGTTTCGCGTGGTTAATTGTCTGTTGTTCTTATACACATGAACTGGATCAATCCTACTTATAATATTTTGTAATGTGGACGTTTTCTGTGGTGCAGCTTCTGATGGTTACTTTTTCTTCTTTGGTACATAAGAATATTTCGCTGCATAATCAGGCCAATGATCTTCAGGTAATAACACATCACCTGGAAGATAACTTGTTGCTAAAAAGCACACTTTGACTTTTGAGGTCAAACCTAGGACTATGGAAAATTCATGTGAATTGTAATGATATATAATATATTGATATATGTATCAAGGCTACATATACTAAATGCCGAGGTTGAACTTCAAAGCCAAGACAATAAGGATGAAGGAATTTGAGCGCTGGTTTTTGTATCTGTAGTATTTGCTTTTATATTTGATCTAGACTCTATTGTCTTCCAGATTATTTGGGTTTGTATCAAATTGGATGTAGGAAGCAACATGTTTACGAATTATATGAAACGAATTATCTTTTAAATGTAATAGAGTGACTACGTGTTTGTATGTTGGCATGGACTGCATAAATGCAGTGTAGAGAAAATGGGAATCAACATCCTCTCTTAAGTAAAACGTACTTCATATTATTATATTGCAATTCTTTTGTGTGGTCATACTATTCACTATATATAGTTTCTTCTGCTGTCTGTAGGCACAGATTACAAAGCTCAATGGGAGATTACGAGTATGCAATTTACTGGAACCAATGGATTTTGATGATCCAAACTCTGAAGAAAATATTACTTTTCCCAACAAGAGATTAAAAAGTATGGCATTGGTTGTCTCAGTTACCCTTCTTTCAATTCCTTTTCTATTTCTCAAGTATGTGGAGTACATATCAAAGTCTAGATCATCAGACAATTTAAAGGAAGAATCATCATTAAACAAGCAGCTAGCTTATAAGGTTGACGTGTTTTTATCGGGACGCCCATATGCGAAGCCATTGGCATTGCTGGTCGCAACTCTTCTACTTATTGGTGTGGGTGGATTGGCACTCTTTGGTGTAACTGATGATAGCTTGGCAGATTGTCTTTGGTTATCATGGACGTATGTTGCTGATTCAGGAAATCATGCCAACTCTGAGGGAGTTGGTCCAAGGTTAGTTTCAGTCTCCATAAGCTTTGGTGGGATGCTTATATTTGCAATGATGCTTGGACTCGTGACTGATGCAATATCCGAGAAGTTTGACTCACTGAGGAAAGGAAGAAGTGAGGTGGTTAAGAAAAACCACACACTGATTCTTGGTTGGAGTGATAAGTTGGTGAGTGTTTCAAAGTTTGAGTTGTCATGTATAAATGGTTGGAGGTCTCGATAGTTTTTAAGAGATGTGAGTGGTAAAAATCACATTAAAATCATGCCTGTTTTCTCAGTCGCTACATCATAAAGTAAAAAGGGGCTTCTTGATGATGACATGGCACAACAAATTTTCTCAAGTATTACAAGCATTTTGTAACTCATTTCCAAGAAGTGAGGTGGTTAAGAAAAACCACACACTGATTCTTGGTTGGAGTGATAAGTTGGTGAGTGTTTCAAAGTTTGAGTTGTCATGTATAAATGGTTGGAGGTCTCGATAGTTTTTAAGAGATGTGAGTGGTAAAAATCACATTAAAATTATGCCTGTTTTCTCAGTCGCTACATCATAAAGTAAAAAGGGGCTTCTTGATGATGACATGGCACAACAAATTTTCTCAAGTATTACAAGCATTTTGTAACTCATTTCCAAACTCTGATTCATGAACATTCTTTGTCATTGATCGTCACCACTTCTGCTTTGGCGCAAATCTTGCGGGTTTTTCAACCTAGTTCCACTTGTATGATATCCTTGAATATCTTCTAACCATTTCCTTGGAGTTTGGTGAACTATATGATTATCATTTGGCAAGCCCCTAATCATGATTCTTGGGATTGTTGAAATTATAAATTAAATTTAAACTAGTCATGAACCTCAAATGCATCTAACTACCTATGTTGTTATGGACTCAGGGATCACTGCTAAATCAACTTGCTATAGCAAATGAGAGTTTAGGCGGAGGAATTGTGGTCGTGATGGCTGAGCGAGACAAAGAAGAGATGGAACTTGACATTGCTAAAATGGAATTTGACTTTAGACAAACATCTGTCATATGCAGAAGTGGAAGCCCTTTAATATTGGCTGACCTAAAGAAGGTACCAAGACTTCAACATAGTTTATATATCATGCAAAATTTAACAAGCTCTTTCATATAAATGTCACATTCGATTGACGATGCAATTGTCACTTTTGTCTTGGACACAAATGCCACTCCACCATTGGGAAATATGATTTGTATTTAGATTTCTTGAAACACAAGATTATCAGTTTAGGGATTCATGGTTATATGTAAAGCATGTATGAATATCAATTCTGTGTTTTATGCTTTAATCTATGTGTTTACAACAAAAAGTAACCTTTTATATTGTAAAAGAAAATTCACACACACACACACACACACACACACACACATAGGGACAGGATCAATTGAAAAGCTCAAAAAATCTAGAGAAGTAAAGAACTAATTTATTCATATATGAATACTTACTAGTAGTTGAGGTTTTATTGGCTTAATAAAAAAATAGTATACTGTTATTAATGTAAAACAAATATCTAGATGTGAATATTTACTATAAAAATGTTTATTTGTTTAAAAAACATGCATATATAAATATGTTTATGAGTTCAGTATTATAGCATAATGAAAATATTCACATATGAATATTTTTCAATGAATTCATACATGAATGGTTTTTTTGTATGTATTCATATATGAATATACTCTAAAACGTTCATATAGAATATTTTGGGATAACAAAGTGTTGAAAAAACGAACCAATATTCATTTGATAATTTTGAATGATAAAAAAAGATTTTAGTAAACAATTTGAATTGAAATAATGATTGTTAGTTTTCACAAAAAAATTCTAGATTAAATATACATCAAACAAGTAGAACAAGCCATAACTACCGGTTTATTATTCATATATGAACAATATACATCTTTACATCTCCAGATTATTTAACTTCTCAAATGATCTTCCCCCCATACACACACACACATGTGTATATATATATAATCTCGTTCAGCAGCGTACCATGAAGTTCCCAGCATACCCCCTGGAATGATCATTCACATATTATGTTTACATAGACATGTGTAGGCCAACATTATAAGATTCAAAAAATAAATATTGTGAATGGTAAAAAAATCATGTGAATGATCATCCACTTGGATGGCCATTCACGTATATATGCATGAACATTCACATAATTTTTTAGGACGTATAAAGTGTGAATGTATGTGAAATTCACACACACACACACATATATATACATACATATATATATATATATATATATATATAGGGGTGAGTTCAATGGAGAACCTCTACGCGTCGAAGAACTTTGAAGAACCACAATGCATCGCTTAAAAATCGTAACGCATCACCTAAAAATCGATGCATCACGCGGGAATTTGATGCATCACGTGGAAATAATGATGCATCACGGGGGAATTGTGATGCATTTGTGGTGGTGCATGGAGGTTCTTCAAGGTTCTTCGATGCATGAAGATTCTCCATTGAACCCAGCTCTCTCTCTCTCTCTATATATATATATATGTATGTATATACGTATTCATATACGTATACACACATATATATGTATGTATGTATATATACACGTATATACATAAACATACATATATCTATACATAAATATACATATATCTGTACATAAATATACACACACACATATATATATATATATATACATATATATGTACACACACGTATATATATAGGGGTGGGTTCAATGAAAAACCACTATGCACCTGAAAACTATGGAAACCTACGCAAACCGTCCGATTTGGTGCATTTCATGAAAAACGCGGTGGCATGATCGTAAATAAGGTGATGCATCACGCGGGAAATTTGATGCATCACGCGGGAAATTTGATGCATCACACGGGGAATTTGATGCATTTGTGGTGGTGCAGTGCGATTTTCACAAGTTTTCAGGTGCATTGTGGTTTTCCATTGAACCCCCCCTCTCTCTCTCTCTATATATATATATATATATATATATATATATATATATATATCTATGTGTACATGTATATATTATGTATATGTATGTGGTGTGTGTGTGTATATATATAGAATATGGTTCCTGTGAGAAGTTAAATTTTTGTGAGAAATAAAAGAAGCAATTCTAACCACAAATTTTTGGGTCCCAACCCTTTTTATAATATTTTTTTGCTGGGTTTCCCTTTGATACAACATTTATTGTTGAATCATGAAATAACAAAGTGATTCAACAAATTTGTTCTTTGAGACAAATTTCTCACACTTCTCACAAATATTAAACTTCTCATTTGATCAAAGAGGGAGAGATCTAGGATTAAAGGAGAAATCAAATATTTATGAGAATTGTGAGAAATGTTGAATCAACATGCTATTTCGTGATTCTACAAAAAGTGTTGAATTAAAGACAAAATGATCGTTTTGACTTTGATTCAACGTCTGCGGTTGAATCACGAAATAATACGTTGATTCAACATATATGTTCACCGATTCAACATTTCTTACATTTCTCACAAATATTTAATTTTTCACAGGATCCATATCCCACATCCACACACACACACACACACACACACACATATATATATATATATATAAAGTATTTCACCAAAACATATCCAAAATTTTAAGAAAACTATTTTTAGGTTTTCTAGACAAAAACTTAAGAAACATGATAGTTTATGGACCTATATAGTCTACTGCAATTGACATTTTTTTGTTAAATTTAGTCATTGACTTTTTAAATAAGCATTAAACATGCTACTGTCTATTACACTCCTTGTGTAGGGGTGTGTGTGTGTGTGTGTATAAACAGTTATAATGCTATTTCCAAAAATGCTAGTATAAACATAGGTATTACACTCCCGTTGAGTGTGCTGTCGCCTGTCAGGTGAATTATATCTACTTGCATTTTCCCAGGAGTTTTATCCAGTGTTTGTTGAATTAATAATTGTCTGAATTTAGTTACTCAGACACTATCTACTTGTTTAATAGTTCATTTTATAGGTATCTGTTTCCAAGGCACGTGCAATAATTGTCCTTGCTGAAGATGGAAATGCTGACCAGGTTATCTACATATGACATGTAATTTCCTTTTTTTATGCATAAAAAATCATTTACACCCAGGCATATGACATGATGTAGAGTGATGCACGGGCTTTGAGAACAGTGTTAAGCCTAACCGGAGTGAAGGATGGACTCCGAGGACACATTGTTGTAGAATTGGGCGATCTTGATAATGAGGTCCTTGTTAAACTTGTAGGCGGGGATCTTGTTGAAACCGTTGTGGCACATGATGTGATAGGTCGTTTAATGATTCAGTGTGCTAGACAGCCTGGCCTTGCACAGGTCAATTGTTCATCTCTCTTGTAGTCATCTAGTATATTAAACTTTCAATCCTATAAATATGTTCATGAGAAAAGTAGAAAACCAAAAGTTGCTTACCAATACTGGAAGTTTTGTTGCTTGTAACTCGTTCTTTTGAGTCAACAATAGACTGGATATGTTGACCTAATTTCTTTTCTATATGTGACATCTTTAATACCATTTCCACCCCGTGAATGGCACTGCAGGTGTGGGAAGATATCCTTGGGTTTGAAAACTGCGAGTTCTACATTAAAAGATGGCCACAGTTGGACGGTATGCAGTTTGAGGATGTCTTGATCAGCTTTCCGGATGCCATCCCTTGTGGAGTAAAGTCAGTCTCGTGTGGGGGGAAAATTATCCTTAATCCTGATGAATCCTATGTTCTACAAGAAGGCGATGAAGTGCTTGTTATAGCAGAAGATGATGATACATATGCTCCAGTAGCATTACCTATGGTGATTTTCTTTCCCTCAGAACAATATGATTTGGTACTCCGTTATTGTACAAAAATAACTTTTTGACAGTTCCTGTGAGTAAGAATATAAAGATGTCTGTGTCTAATATTCACATAGATGAGTGCAATTGGTGTTTCCCTTGCAAAGGAAGAAGGTTTAGCATATATTTCCTTTGCTTAAATAGATGAATTCACCTTTCATCTCAAGAAAAGATAACATGGTTTTGGCATATTAAAAGACCGACCATAAATATCATTCATAATTTTGCCTCCGTGCATATTTGTAATCGTGAATCTGTAATAAATTATAATGTGATGGGACAAGGAGTGATTTCTTCATTGTTTACAGTCAGGATATGTTTGTCTTGTAGATGTGTAGTAGTTCTAAGCACTCTTTTGCTTTTTTTTTTTTTTTATTATCAAAAAGTAGCCCCTCCTTGCTTCATTTCTATGAATACGACTGGGTTTGGATTACCAGTCTTGCAAGTTGCAATTACTTTGTTCCTTTTTTCGATTCATTACTTAGCTGACAAACTAAGACTCAAACTAAGATCCACCTCTAGACTGGTCACTATCTAAAAGAAAGTCGTTACTTTATGCACGTTGAGGTGACTCCTACAATGGAATTCAAGGAGCGGGGCATAACATAATAAAACTTACAGAAGTATAATAAATTTGGTCATCAGGTGAAAGAAGCACCATTCATACATATATCCCGACCAGCAAGAAAGCCCCAGAAGATTCTACTTTGTGGATGGAGGCGGGACATTGATGATATGATTGTGGTGAGTTCTGTCAATCAAAGCCCCTAATTTTTTCTTTTCTGCACATGAATGCTGCAGGTGTGGAGAGGAAATCTACCAAAAGCATTATTTGTTCCAAATTCCATGGAAAAGATACTTCTGTGTGGTTGGCGGCGAGACATTGAAGATATGATTACGGTAAAGTCAAAAGGAATCTGGTGTGTCCTCCCATATAATCACTCTTTGGGATCGAGGGCAGACATGTCAGAACATCTCCTTGACCCTTAAACAACTTTTCTAAGCATTTTTTATAATCTATGAAACATTCATGTGCTTCATCATCTTTTTTCTTTTGCATAAGTTTGCTTTGAACTCTTTTCTGTTCTCCTCTATATATATTAGGTACTGGATGCCTTCCTAGCACCAGGTTCAGAGTTATGGATGTTCAATGAAGTTGTTGAAGGCGTGAGGGAACAGAAGCTCATTGATGGTGGTTTAGACATTGAGCGATTGATGAATATAACACTGGTTCATCGTGAAGGGAATGCTGTCATACGTCGTCACCTGGAAAGCCTTCCCTTGGAATCTTTTGACTCGGTGAGTAAAATTATTATAAGCTCAGCATACACAAACTTGGTCTATAATTATCTATTATGCCAATGATAACACGGGACTCACTGTGTAATATTATATTTGATGTTCTTGCTTTTTTTTTTTCTTTCTTTTTGAATTAATCTGATTCTGGGCATTTATCTGCCATTCGTGCGGTAGAGATGCCTATATCTCTACCTTTGATGTCAGCATACCTTATACTTTATGCACCTCATGTGGTAACTTATTAGATTAATCTTCTTAGCTATGGGATCATACATGCTGTTGCTTAAAGGTACTTATGTAAATGATGTTTTCTGCTTGAACTCCTGATGTTAATCATGGTTCTTACAGATCTTGATTCTAGCTGATGAATCGGTAGAAGATTCAGCAATGCAAGCTGATTCCAGATCTCTGGCTACACTGCTTTTAATACGTGACATCCAGGTACTTGGGTGTTCGTAACATTTTGGAATTCTTTCTAAATTCCCTTTCATCTCTTGAATTGTAAACATCAGTGAATTCTGCATAGAGCTGTAAACCAGCAACTGGGGCTTCAAGTATTTCATTCATGGGAACAAAAGTAATTTGCAATGCAAAAAACATCTGTCTGACCTACTTGCATCCTAGTTTTATCTTACTTCACTCTAGTTCTTTAAAGTTCATGGCATCAGTTAACACCTTACCATCCACACAAGCACTTAAAATATTACAGTTTGTGGGAAGACGATATTTGTAAGCAAAAAACATTTGATTTTCATTCCATTATTTGCCCCAAATTTTAGAAGTCTATGGTATCTGATAGGGCATCTACTATATATTATAAAACAGGAGGGTTAAAGCCATATAATAACATACTTTCTGAAAAATTCTGATATGATACACGTACTTTCTTTTGTTACATGTATGATACTTGTACTTAGTGGTGACTGATTAATATGGTACGTTAAGTTTTCGGTGGCTAGTTATATGCTGATGTGACAAATTTTTTTGGTGATCTGTCACTTTTTTTAACGACCTGTTTATCACATGGCTATTTGACCTGGGTACATGGCATTTTGATATAAATATAACTTTTTAAAAATTGACACATGCCATATCTTACGTAGCTATTCTTTTACCTTTTTAACGTAAATCCTCATCTACATTATCAAGAAAATAATGCCACATTATATTTTACCGGTAACAGGAAGTACCAGTCATGCATAATATGTACAAAAATAAAAGTACATGTACCATGTCGGCACTTTTTGAAAAGTAGGTTGCTATTATATGACTAATACTAAACAGTAACATAGTTTTTCATTTGTCTCGCTTTGGTTAGCACACTCCTTTTGCATCGTTTAAGTTGTACTTTCAAAACATATCGCCAATTGGTCACCATCATAAATAAAGGGGCGCTAAAAGCATAAAACTGTCTAACAAGTTGTCACTGAAGGTATAAAGTGATGGTAAAAGTGTCACTAAAAATTCATTAGACCAATTTGTGAAAGTACAATTGCTTAAGTAGTACGAAAATAAGTACACTAAACTAAATGGGACAAATGAAAAAGTATGCCACTATATAACATATAGACCTGACCTGTTAACACCTTACCAGTATCCTTAGCACTGTTTTTGCAGCAATTGTCCACATAATGACATCATGGAATCATCTCTTCTGGTTAGAGAGTAAATAATTGGTGTTTCTTGTTTTCTTTGGGGAATTGTTTACTGGTTGAATTTGAAATACGTAAGATATTACAAGGGAAATTGAATAAAATGGACACTCCAAAAGAATATTTGTTTGAAGTGAAAATACTTGGCATATGCAAATTTAAATGTTACTATCCTCATTAGGTGAAGGATTGGTTCAGTGGTAATTGTAAGCTATGAGACCATATTCGTACTTCAATATGACTGCTTTGCAGGCTAAGCGTCTTCCATACAGAGAAGCCAAGGCTTCTCAAGGTCGCAAAGGAAGCTTTTCACAAGGTTCTTGGATAGGGGAGATGCAGCAGGCTTCAGATAAATCGGTTATAATCAGTGAAATCCTCGACCCAAGAACGAAAAATTTATTATCCATGTCAAGGATCAGCGATTACGTTCTATCAAATGAGCTTGTCAGCATGGCATTAGCAATGGTTGCAGAGGACCGCCAAATAAATGATGTTCTAGAGGAGCTTTTTGCTGAAGAGGTAGTATTTCATTCAACTTGAAAAACTTAGTCATGTGTACATGAGTACATCCATGTTTGCTTAAAATTAGTAGAAGCACTTTTGAACTCTATTTTAAGATCATTCTATCCGTATTATTATAAGTAAAAACCAAAGAAATTATATCTTAAGATTTCTGTGTAGATGTACCTGGGTTGTATCACTTCAGTTGAGATCAAAAGTGATCAACGCCCTTTACAGTGTAGCCAGCATACTGAATCCGATGCCCTGTTTTTTTTTGTAACAATGCATAAGGAAATTCCATTAAATAACTATGAACTTTTGTCGTTGGTCTATTTTGGTAATTATGGGGATTATAAATAATTAAAGGCGGTCCATTTGGTAATTACATATATTTAATGAATTGTTTTGGTGACTAAAAGTTTTGAATGGTTCATTTTGGTAATTAAGATTTAAATCGATTCAGAACTTTTATTTAAATTGAACCATTTCGAAGAGTATAGGTACCATTATGGACCATCTGAAACTGTAATTATCAATATGGATAATTCTGAAAGTATAATTACCTAATAGGACCTAAAAGCTATAATTTTAAAAATGGACCAATGGCAAAGTACATAGTCATTTAATGACATTTTTCTAATATATAAGAACAAGCAAGTCACAATGACAAAGTACGTTGCTATTTAGTAACATCTCCGTAACATATAAACAAACAAATCACTGGAAACTGTAATCTCCAATCCTGAACCCTACAGCTATGAATTGAAAGACCCAAATTGTACCATGTGCTGATGTGCATAAACAGCTCATAAGAAGTTTCTCCAATAAGAATATTATATCGGCATGAGTTCATCAAGACATCATGAACTTGTCAAGATAAGTGTTGGGTGGCATTAGCTAAGAATCTAAGATGATGGAGCTATGAATCTTGTATTTGTTATTCAGTTTTAAGTACTTTTTTCCTGGGATTTTATTATTTCTGTTAGGCTGAATATTTTCCTAGAGCTTGTGTTAAAAGATTCATTAATCGCTGAACATTTATGTCTTTTTGGACAAAACAGGGGAATGAGATGCACATAAGGCAAGCCGATCTATACATAAAGGAAGGCGAAGAATTGAGTTTCTATGAAATCCTCTTGCGTGCTAGACAAAGGAGGGAAATAGTGATCGGTTACCGTTTAAGCAATGTAGAGAAAGCTGTGATAAATCCCCCGGGAAAGATGGAAAAGCGGAGGTGGTCGGTAAAGGATGTTTTTGTGGTAATAGCTGAGAAGGAATGACAGCCATTTTAGGAAATCTGAACAACCTAAGAAGGTGGATTGCAAATTTGCTGAATCAAAGTTGGTCCTTCCCTAGATGCAACATTGTTACTGTACAGTTTCACAACACATTTGTACATAAACAAAAAATAAAAAAGAGAAAATGGCTTGTTGAACAGTTGCGGACTTTAAATTAGTAAATGAGGTGGCATTTATATAGTTTAGATTTTTGTTCAATCTTTCAGATTGTTTGGTAATTAGATCAATTTATGTTATAATATAAAGTTTTGGCTATTGTAGAGATGTTTTTATTTTAATGGTTTTGATGAAAAGTATGAAAACTATTTTATATACCAGTTGTAAGGAAATGTTGGGATGATCTTTTGTTCGATTCAAATCAACGAGTGTTTTCATTTTTATAGGAACTTGAGGTGCAAAATTCTACGTATTCCAAATCATTTTTTTTAATTCAAATTTTTGTTTATTTCCTAATAGAATTATTAAAAAGTCGTTTTAAGATAAAATCATTTCGTAATGGTTTCACTACAGATAAATAAACAGTTGTTTTATTAAACAGGGTAGGTGGATTGACACGTGGTCTCATACTCTCACCTGGCGTTTAAAAAAAATTAATCCTTTTTTTTAAAACTCTAATTAAAATTAAAATTAAAATTATCATCATCCTTTTCAATCATATTTTATTTCTTCGCTACCATCGGCGAGAACCCATCTCCCGCCGGCACCCTCTCGGACTCAACTTGCCCGGCCACAAACTCTGCCTCTTCTCCAAAATCAGATACCCCTTCTGCCACTCGGTTTCTTCATGGATTTACGTTTTCATCATTAACTTTCTGAACCAAATCATCTGGTTAGTTTTCTGTGTGTTCTATATAATCCAATTATCATAATATTAGTTTTCTCTCTATCCTATAATCCAATTATCTTCATATTCATTAGGAAATTTCGGGCTTAATTATTATTTGATCGCCCCATGGTAATTTTTCTGCATCATTGATGTTCAGAAAATCAGGTCGTGTCGTATTTGTTTCTTAGCTCGTTCGTAAGTGTTATTATTGCTCTGATCAGGTGCACTTAAAGTTTAGGATTTTGGCATAATCTTTATTAGGTTTCTTTTTTAGATTCCGGCTAGTTGGGATAAAAGCTTTTTTGCAGTTAAATTTATTGATAGATGCTCAGAGTGAAGTAAATTAGTAAAGTATTGGTGGGACAATAGTTACCTAATTTAAGTTCTCTGAATGGAAGTATGATTACTGGCACCTGTTTCAACGTTGCAATTGATCTGATTGTCGGTGTTTAATTGCTTTCTAGACCGAGATAGAATCATAAATTAAATATTAACTTGGTCAGCATGCAATTATACCACATTACCACCTCTTATTTTTAACAGGATTTTATAAAGTTCACATTGTGGCTATGTGAAACCCTAATGATCAGTTGATCACACGCCTATCATGCTTGTTGGTAATCATCCCAGTGTTGGGTTTACTTTGTGCCTTCCTCCATCCATTTTGAGGAAATGCTATGGTATGATTACATGAAACTCCACCTTGAATTCATAGCCTACATTATGATCTATACACGTCTGTCCTAATTTTTGAGTGGTTTTTCAGCTTATCTTCTCATGTTAGATAAAGAGAAGCTTTTAACAAACCTTTGTACTAATTGTTGTTCAGACTGTAGGCTCTGCCCCTCAGGAGGCATGAACCTTGATGCTGCCATAAACACCTAAAGCAGGTTCATTACGAGATAATGGAATCACCTGGTTTGCCCCTTCAAGCTTTATACAGTTTTACATAACTTTTTTAGCTTCATTAAATTTATCTACTCACTCCCTCTTAATGTTCATGGTTATCTCGTTGTCTAGATCTATTATCAAGGAATATTTGTGCCATGTCATAGTTTTTGGATTCTCATATTTGGTTTCCCTTCTGGATCATTTTATTTTCAGTTGCATCTGGCGGATTAAGGAATACATCAGTTGTTGTTCTTACACTTGATACAAGTGAGGTATATATTGTTGTCAGCTTGTCTTCTAGGACTGACAGCCAGGTCATTTATATTGATCCAACAACTGGATCCCTTCGACATGACCGGAAGCTGGGTTATGATGTTTTCAACTCCCAAGAAGAAGCACTAAACTACATCACTGATGGTTCAAAATTGATTTGCAAGAGTACAACTTATGCAAATGCTATATTGGGTTATGCCGTACTTGGGAGCATTGCCTTGCTGCTTGTTGCAACAAAGTTGACTGCTAGCATTCCATATTTGCCAGGAGGTGGGTGTGTGTACACCATTAGTGAGAGCAAGTGGATAAAAATTTTACTTAAAAATCCTCAACCACAGGGAAAAGGAGAAGTAAAGAATATTCAAGAACTGACTGAACTTGAGATTGATGGAAAACACTACTTTTGTGAAACAAGAGACATCACCCGGCCGTTTCCCAGTCGTATGTCCCTACAAAGTCCTGATGATGAATTTGTTTGGAATCAGTGGTTCTCGATTGCTTTCAGAAGAATTGGGCTGGAGCAGCACTGTGTCATCTTGCTACAGGTATTGGTGCTTTCTACCATTCTATTACATTCATGCCCTGTATCATTATCAGATGCTCTTTAATTGAGAGGACAACCCGTATATCTTAAATAAATTGTTCCTTCAGTGCTTAATTTGTGTGTGTGTGTGTGTGTATCCCCAAGTAGATGAAAAGAAATCTCTCTCTCTCCCCATCCCCCTCTCACCATGGAAAGCAATTGCCAACCTCAGTTGCTTACTGCAACTTGTCTCTCCTCAAGAATACGGCGACTTCACCACTGCCTCTTGTCTTTTTCAACTGGCGTCGAAGGTGTCGTCGCAGCTGTGAAGAAGGTCCATCAAAGTTATGGCGTTGAAGGTGTCTTTGTGAACCGGTGATGGTGGTTTCTAGTGTTACGATGTTATATATATATATATACACACACACACACACACACATACATGTATATATATATATATATATATATATATATATATATATATATATATATATATATATATGTAAATTACAAATTTCGTCCCGGTGGTTTACTGGAAATTATGAATTGGGTCCTTTAACTTTAAAAATTACACAGACAGTCCTTATGGTTGAAGTTTTGTTACGAATATCGTCCTTTGGCCATTTAAAATTACTATTTTACCCTTACTTGTTTAACAATTATCACTAATGATGTTTTATTAATATTTCTATTATTATTAAATAATAAAATAATCTAAAAAAATTAAAAATACCAGTAAATTTAATTTAATAAATAAGACATAAATTTGAATGATAAAATATTAATAATGAATGATTATTATTATTAATTAAAAACTAAAAACGTTTTAGTTTATATTTTTTTACTTTAAAAAAGAGTAAACCATTTTTAAATCAAAAAATAAATGTAAACATTGTCAAAAAGCATCAAAAACTTTTTTTTATAAAAAAACATATTTATAGTTTAAACGTGTTGATAAAAAATGTTTAAAAATTTAAAGCATTTTGAAAAACTTTAATTATTTTGAAAAGATTTTTTAAACGTTTTTTAAAAAGTTATTTTTTGAGTGTTCTTAGAAAAGTTCTAGATTACTATCGAAAAATTTCGAAAACTTAAAATTTATTTTATTGTTTATGAAGACGTTTAATTTTTTAGTTTTATTGTCGTGAAAACATTTAATTTTTTCTACAAAAAATCAAAAAGGAAACCTATGTTACAAAACTATTTTGTTTTTTAGGTTTAATCATCAAATGATGAAAATAACAATCTATATGTTTTTATTGATGTTTTACTCCTTATTAAAATAATGTAAAAAGGGTAAAAATGAATACTTAATAAAAATAATGTATTTTCTGATTTAATAAAGGTTCACATTTTATTTTAAAAAGTTAAAAAAATTCTCAACTAAACTTATTTTTTAGTTTTTATTTAATAATAATTATTATTCATATGCCTTTACAAATATTTTATTATTTATTTTTATGTGTTCTACATTAAATTAATTTTGCTAGTTTTTTTATTTTTTTAATTAGTTTATTATTTTATAATAATAGATCTGATGATAAAAACAACATTAATAATAATTATTAAACAAGTATGGGTAAAATGGTCATTTTACATGGCTAAATGACGAAATACGTAACAAAACTTCAACCACAATGCCAGCCAGTGTAATTTTTAAAATTAAAGGACTCGATCCATGAAATCTATTAAACGACAGGGACAAAATTTGTTATTTACCTTATATATGTGTGTGTGTGTGTATATGTGATCATTGCAAAACCTAAATTTGGTGTAGAACTGTAGAACCAATCTCATCCTTAGATTGGATTAATCTAATGGTCTTGATTAAATAGATCAAGTGTGGAATTAGTGAAAAAAATATTGGTATTGGTAATTTTTTATATGACATAATTGGAAAAGATTGGCAATAGCAAAAAGATTTACATTAACAAAAAAATCCTATCTTTTTAAAATTTAAATAACATTTATATAAATAATTTTTAGATAAAAAAATATATCATAAAACCGAGAATTTTATACTCTTTAAAACAAAACCGGTCACGATTTTCTTTTTTGAAAAAATTTTACAGTGTTTTTTTTTTTGTAAATTTTTTTTAACCATATGAACTTTCAATATATCATATCAAGATCGTTCAATGTCGAAGTAACACTATATATCATATATTCAACATTGTATATTATGTGATTACTATTATATTTTATATAATTTATATATATATATATATATATATATATATATATATATATATATATATATATATATATATCATATATTCAACACTG
>JAANYP010004729.1:1819982-2097546 GCA_020465985.1 Centrapalus pauciflorus
AAACACGGAATTTTAATTGTGCATAAACTTTTGTCTTTGTGCACAAAGTCAAAAATGAGTTTATGAGAAATATAATTTCATGTTTTATGCATAAAAAAACTTCTCTTTTAAAGTATAACAATAAAGGTTTAATTGAATAAAAAACAAAAAGTTTATTGAAAAAATGAAGTTTTTAAATGGTTTTTCGATTCCACATTTAAGGAGGTTTCCGATGGTACCCTCCACTATATGTATAAACCGTCCTTACATGGAATCAATCCTGGATCATCATTGTAATGGACATTTTATGCCCTTAAATTTCATGGAATTAAGAAGTTCATATTTCTCATTGCTTATGTTGTATATCTTCTTGTTCATGAGAAACAATATTATTGAGAATCACAACCTACATGATTGAACTGTCGTGTGACCATTTAATATCCCATTGGCATCTGGAGTTTAATATTAAAAGCTTAAGTAATCCATGTCAACTTACAGGGATTTGTGGAATATCGAACTTTTGGAAGCTTAGGCCAGCAAGAAGGAATTGTTGCTCTTATAGCTCGTCGTAGTAGGCTGCATCCTGGCACCCGATACTTAGCAAGGGGCATAAACTCTTGTTACAGCACAGGTAGATTTATATCTTTACAATGATAAATTTGTTTTCTTTGTGCAGATTCACTATTTCAAGCAAACTTGTTAATTGTGTAAGTTTATTGAACATGCCTCTCTTCTAATGGCTGCTCTGACTCTTGTAATTTCTTCTAAGTGAATAATATTGTTTCTCCTAGCTTCTACCAAAAATTTTAAGATGTTCGATTAGATTTTGTTCGCCAACTTTGTAACAGTCCAATCTTCTAGGAAACTTTTACCCAACACTATAATATTATAAAATCAATATTTAATATTCTCGTATGGAAATGTCATGCACATGCTCTACTTTGACAACCAATCTTGCAAAATAAAGCACTACAACCAACAATGTGAGGCTGGTTAAAAGCTGGAACAAAAATGAAATCACTATTAGTGACTGATTTCTGCTCAAAGTTATACCTTTTGTAGCATGCTAATTGGTAGCATCTCTTTTCCTGAGTACCATACATTATACAAAACACATGCCATACATGAAGAATGTGGCGCTCAACCTTGAGTCCCTAAATGGCGTCTAATTGATCTGAGAACTACGATAAACAACGTGAGCCTGTGAGACTGGCCACTAGGTGTAATCTCAAATACAAGATATAGGGGGCATTAGACCAACTATACACAACAGAATATTGCAAACAAAATCAAATATCCAGCTGCATTTAGGCTTAATTGTATAGGAAGTAGACCATATCAACTCAGACAGATGGTTAACCATAATTAAGTCACACAATCATGTTTCAATTTGGATCCTGTATGCACATGACCTAGTGCAACCATAATTACTCTTGCTTTTGAGCTGCTTGTAAGGCTGTATGAGAAAGAGTTGTTCCACTGGCTTAACACAACCAGAGCTCATTAGATACGGCCTTCACCTTTCCCAAAATGTTAGTTCTTCAATTAAGTTGGGCAGAAAAGGATTTGAAATGGAGCCTCATGAGTTTGACCAAAATATCTGTAATGACTGCTCCCTGGAACGCCTCCAAATTTTATGTTGTGAGGTCTTTTACTGGCAGTGAGCAATCATTAGGGTAATCAGTGGAAAAAATTTCTGAACACTCCAGCTTCTTTGTAGTTGTATGTGCTGTATAAATATAACTAGTTATTGAAGACCCGTGCGTTGCTGCGGGGTCTAAAATATTAATTACAAAAATAAATATAAAAAACAAATGAATAAATATTTTTCAAACAATTCAAATAACTAAACCCAACTGAACCAGGATCAAAGAGTGAAATTGAAAAGTTGATATAGTGATATATATCCAAGAAGAAAGCGAAATGATATTGTTATTTGGTTCATATCATTGGTTTTTCTAGAATTTGCAATGTCAAACTTACAAACCATGCCTTACTAAATCTGATTGGAATCTGAATTAAATAATTAAATATTCATAGCCATAATTTGAATTTGTGACATTGATTAGTTTAATCACCAATTTGGTTTGTTGGTTTTACGATCAAATCAAATAAAGTTATAATGGTAATATCTGTAACACATCGATTAGGGCTTGCCAACGTTATAATAGTAATGTTCAATGTTAAACATGATCATATTTAATACAAAATCTGAATATTAATTAGTTATATTTTAATTATAAAGTAATTTCATTAGAATCTTGAATTGTGCATTTGAATAATAGTCTTTTTCATACAATTAAACATAACATAGTAGTTTCAAAAGACAACTTCAAACATATGTATGATTAAAATCATAATTTTAAGAGTGTAAGAATATATTGTAATAATAAATGTTAAAAAAGGACTAAATAAAAACTTATTAAAATAAAGGGGTTAAATAAAGATAACACAAAGATAATGGTGTATTATGAAAAATTTTAATTAAAAAAACACCAACCAATCATGGTTGGCCAAGTTGCAATTTTTCATTGGTCTTTCTGATACAATTAAACATAACATAATAGTTTTAATAGACAACTCCAAACATATGTATGGTTAAAATCACAATTTTAAGTGTGTAAGAAAATATTGTAATAATAAATGTCGAAAGAGGACTAAACAAAAGTTTATTAAAACAAAAGGGTTAAATAAAAGATAACACAAAGATAAGGGTGTGTTATGAAAAGTTTAAACTAAAAAAAAAACCCACCAACCAATCATGGTTGGCCAAGTAGTAGGTGTCCATTGGCTTAGAAGATTTGGTAAATGTATGTATATATAATGTTTCTGATACATTAGTCTTCTTTTTAATATATTTTAATTAGCATGTGTTCGACAGGAAATGAAATCGAGTGTGAACAGCTTGTATGGGTTCCAAAAAGGTCTGGTCAAAGTGTGCCTTTTAACACATACTTATGGAGACGAGGCACAATTCCTATCTGGTGGGGCGCTGAACTGAAGATGACTGCTGCGGAAGCAGTAATATATGTTTCAGATCGTGATCCTTATAAAGGAAGTGCACAATATTACCAGAGATTAAGCAAGAGATATGATACACGGAATTTGGGTGGTGTTGGTGCAAATCAAAATAAGAGTGGTTGTGTTCCTATTGTGTGTGTCAACCTGCTTAGAAATGGAGAAGGAAAATCTGAATCCATTTTAGTTCAGCATTTTGAGGAATCATTGAATCATATCCGGTCAACAGGGAAACTTCCTAGCACCAAACTTCATTTGATAAATTATGACTGGCATACAAGTATTCGGTTGAAAGGTGAACAGCAAACCATTGAAGGACTTTGGTACCATCTGAAGGCACCCACAATATCCATTGGCATTTCTGAAGGTAATTATCTACAATCTCGTCAGCATATGGAGGATTCTCAAGGTGAATGTATCTATAATGATGACATCATTGGTTTCTTCTGCTTACGAGAACATCAAAATGGAGTAATTCGTTACAACTGTGCTGATTCTTTGGATCGAACTAATGCTGCTAGTTATTTTGGTGCCCTCCAAGTTTTCACGGAGCAATGCAGGCGGCTTGGGATATTTCTTGATAGTGACTTGACCATTGGTCGTCAATCATCTAATAACTACAGTAGATCACTGTTGTCACCTGGATGGGAAAACGCTAAGACCACAACCAGGAAACATCCATGTCCAGATAAGCCTTGGAAGCATTTTGACATGACTTTTGAGGAGTTCAAAAGGTCAACTACTTTATCACCAATATGTCAATTAGCTGACCTTTTCCTGATAGCTGGTGATATTCATGCAACGATTTACACGGGCTCTAAAGCAATGCATAGTCATATTCTTAACATATTTAGTGAAGAAGCAGGAAAGTCAAAACAGTTTTCTGTGGCACAGAATGTGAAGATAACCCTGCAGAGAAGATATAACAATGCAGTTGTAGATAGTTATCGTCAGAAGCAGTTAGAGATGTTCCTTGGACTAAGGCTTTTTAAGCATCTCCCATCACTATTGGTCGAACCTCTGCATGTATGTAATTTTGAGGGTTATTAATTATTTTATAGTACCGAACATTAACAAATGCAGCCACATGGTAGTATCATTTATTTATTATATTGGTGAAGTCATACGATAATGGGAAGAGGCTAAAATACCAAAGCCACAATAGAAATAGGCAGCATATAAATAACTGGATTGTCTCACGCTTGCACCATCATTTTTTCACGGTTTGCATATTTCCTTCGTTCTTATAATATTAAATGGATGTCCGCGGTATATCTTGTAGGGAATCAGACATTTAACTTATTTTTGTTTGTCGAACCCTTCTTTTGCTTGTTGATCACTTGTGTGTCATTCTGTCTCCAACTCTTTATATTTCCCCAGTTTAATGAACGTATGAGAATCAGTCTCTGCTAATTGGTGTTCCACGGATGTTTTTCTGACACAATACTGCACCAGACTATATGCTATGACTTTGTGATCATTGGTACATCTTGTAGTTGTAGTATATGGTCACATTATATATTGGCTTTCCTTTACTTTCCTATTTAGGAAGTATTAAGTGTATAAACTAACACAATGAAAAGCAAGAGACTTTACCAGACCTGAGTGTTTACAATCACCTTCAGTTTTTTCTATTAGCTATTTATGTTTTTTTTTTTGGGAGGGGTGGGGGGGTGGGGGGGGGACTCTTCTAAGTACCTATATCAGTTCATGAAGAAGTCACAGGATTTTAATTTACTTAAAAAATTTATCTGTCAATAGGATGGAAATCATGGAACTTTGATGATCCCCCAGATCCAGGCAAGCGATGATTATAATTTGTTACCATTTTATAAGATCTTGCAGATACTTGAGATCTTGTATGAATGTTTTGACTTGTTGGTTTTGCTCAAATATTTTGAAGCTTAGAGCTTCCTCCTTTGGGACACTGCAGTTATGCAGAGTGCAGTAGATGATGGATTGCAATGACAATCTCACTGAATGTGGTGAAAATTTTCCAATATAAATCATCTTCTACCTGATTTTGACATTGGCCTTTTTCAAACTAATCTCTCACCCAATCCCTCTCATCGTCCGTCCAGTTGGTCTTATGTGATGTGTGGGGATATGGCTCCCAAAAGTTCATTGTGTTGGATTTCACAAATTATAACACCACACATATATGTGTACATATTTTTTACACTTCCTTTTGTATGCATGTATTTTCTTCATGACTTACAAGTGAAGTTTTATTTCACTTTTAGAAAGTGGGGAATCTAACTACTAAATATTTAAAATGACAGTAGATCCAAATATGATTGAGTTGATAATATTTTTTATTTTACAAGTAGAAATATAACTTGGTTTGGTGTTTGTGTCACCTTTTCCCTTGTCAACATTATTTCTGGATTTGAACTACTTAGGTTACTTATTTTTTACCAGAAGGTCATGAGTTCAAGTTTCCCTTTGCAAATTGCACAGGAGTTCAGTCCAAATATCAAGTTTGCTTTCAACTATAAATCTATAATCATACAATCATTTAGCCTCACATTTTTTATATATTAAAAGGCAATTTGTATCTAATCCTAAATGCGCTCATTCATTTTCCAGTTAAAAACGGAATCCCGAGAGTACCAAATGAACACAAAATGTGATACGTCTTATCTTGACGGTGTCTTGAAGCACATGTTACCTTCTGTTTTGAGGCTTCAGGGGTGCCATGTAGCACCCATGCCACCGGAATAACTCCTCTGTATTGTGTTGAGAGCTTCCATTTAGTGTCAATTGATATCTTCTTTTTTCTTGGTAGGTGCTTAGTAGACCATCTGGTTGCCTTCTTAAGCCGGTTGCCTGCATCGACTCGATCTCTGATGATGGGGACAGACTTCTCAGTTTTAAGCAAAAAGACCTTATCTGGGTAACCATAGCCTGTTTAATTTAAAGCATTGTAGGAAACTGTTGAAAGTTATTATTCTATTCCAAAAGAAAGTTCCACTTTTACCATTTTCCTATGTCCTGAAACATCTTATTTCGCAATTTAATGCGGATTTTCTTAATCGTCCTTCGAATAAACCATTTTTTGTTGATATGTTTGAAAAAAAATTGTTTTCAGAAGTGGACTCTTTCTCTTGGAATGAAGGGAGTATTGGATGTCAAGAAGTTAATAGTCTTACTCAATATAATATAAATTTGTTTGTGGATTAATTATTGTCAGGTTTCTCAGCAGGCGGCTGATATAATACAACTTTTTATCTACCTTGGTGAGCCTTGTCATGTTTGTCAACTTCTCCTCACAATTTCACATGGTGCAGATGATTCAACATATCCATCAACGGTTGATGTGAGAACAGGACGTGATCTAGATTTCCTTAAACTTGTTGTGGAGGTTTGACTTATCTCTTCACACGCTAGGCATGTTGAATTCGAAACCACACTTCCTTCTTTGAGTGGTACAAATATGAAACATATAGGAGGAATTATAGATCTCTTAAAATGTATTGTTACTTGGTCTTCTTGAATGGATATTTTACAATTTTTTCTGAGTTCAGAACAGAGTAAAAAATTCTTGTCTCACCTTCCCTATATCTGAGTTTCCTGTAGGTATAACCAGAAAAAACAAACAAACAAATAGTGTGCAGGTTCAGTCACCAACTCAACTAAAGTTTCAAATGTATGAGTTCTGCTTTGATTTACTTTCTTTGCTTTGAGTCATTTCCTACTTATTGTATCTAATACAATTTATACAGTATATCAAACACTAAGAAATGTTATCATTATATAATGGGTACCGAGTGCTACCCTTTTGATGATGTCATAGAAGAAAAAAGAAATAACAAGGCATGTTAGTTGTGTGAGTGAATTTTGAGGGTGAACTTTTTATTGGAAAAATATTAGACCAACTCTGCTTTATGAGTCTGATTACGGAACATTCAAGAGACATGTGGATACTATTACTTTAGGAAATATTTTCTGAGGTCAATGTTTGGCACTTTGGCCCCATTGGGCTAGATAATATTAGAACTAATGATTTTCAAATCAATGGGTAGTACAATTATGATGGAGTTTCTTGTAGGAACCTCTATTTCTCGAGGGGTGGTACAGCTAACATACTTCAGGCGAATTAACATCGGTCTTTGTTTACAGGGAGCCTCGATTCCTCGGTGTGCTAATGGTACAAACATGGTGATACCTGTACCAGGGCCTATTAGTGATGAGGATATGGCTTTGACAGGAAGCGGAGCAAGCCTGCGTTCCCACAAAACTGAGCTTTCTTTTTTGTATGATTTCAAAGGACTGGAAGGGGAAGTGGACTTTCTTACTCGTGTGGTTGTACTCACGTTCTATCCAGCTGAGTCAACCAGTTCCCCAGTCACACTCGGTGAGGTACATTGAACATTAATTATTGTATCTGAGCATTCTATTGATTTTTGTATTATATAGATTCAGCAAACTGGTGTACAGTGTACTTCTCTCAAGTTTGAGTATTTATTATGTTCTTATAAGACTATGTATTGTACTTCTTTCTCGCCCATAAATTTTACCACATACGTTATGCTATTAACTATTTAGGTGTGTTATCATGTTAGCCTTCCAATAACATTCAATTTGCTCACCGATATGTAGAATTAGATGTTTTTTTACAACCTGTTGGAACTGTGTCATATCACTGCCTCTCTCTCTCTCTCTCTCTCTCTCTCTCTCTCTCTCTCTCTCTCTCTCTCTCTCTCAGAGTCTGTCCATGGAGATGATAGTCTATTAAGAGAAGGTTGTGGATTTGATACCTGTTTGATTACTCTCTCCTGGAATGTTGTGCAGGTAGAGGTTCTTGGCATTTCTCTTCCATGGAGAGACATTTTTGCTTCCAAAGGGCCTGGCTTAAGGTTATGGGAGCATGTCAATGATATTAAAGATGATGCGAACTCTTTCCCATCTAAAGCGGACAACAATCCCTACGTTATTGCTTTGACAAATGACGTGTTTCCACCTGATACATCCACCAGCACTCCGCTAGACCTCTTGTCAGGTGATGACATCATTTCAGGATCGGTTTCACAACCCATGACAGAAATTAGTTTGCTTGATCATGGTCTCAATGAAGAGAATGACTCTCGCACAATCTCACTACAAGATAAAATACCAACGAAAGGGGGTGCAGAGCACTACATAGGTTGCTTTAAAATGTTGACCTCCACACATGGGGTATGCTATTTTCTTCACAATATTTTATATGTTACATTATTTTCGTGCTTCTGCTATTGGTAGCATTTTTACCCCACACAAGCTATAATAGTTAGGTCAGGGTCATGCCTGGATGAAAATTCGATATCAGGGGCCTACCGAGATCAATGAAACAAATACAAAAATTGTCAAAATGTGTTGTATAGGCTCCCCTAGAAGTCCCCCTAATTTATATAAGCTTTTGGATTTTGCCCCAAACTATTACTTCCTTAAATTACCACTAATTAGTTACATTCTCCTTTTCTTATGACTATATGACTTATGTTAATAGAATATAGGCAAATTGCGGGAATAGCAATATACTTTTCTCCATTTACCAATACAGAAAATGTACCTTAATTTTTGCCCCAACTAACAATCTACTTACATTTATCTAGCATTTATATCAATATATAACTTGAAACTTGTAAAATTGATGATCTTGTACTACTTGTTATGTCATTGTCTATATAACAATATGTTGATGTAGAATTTTCAAGAATTAATAAATAACATTTTATATTTAACTAATAATATAAAAGAAAAGATATATGAATATAAAGTTCTAAATTTTTTATAACAAAAGCCGGTGTGTTTGTACATGTGGAAAAGGACATGACAACCAGTGTCACATCATCATTGTCATGGGTTTTAAGCTACAAATTGCTATTAATGGTAGAAATTGTAAGTAGCTTGCTATTTGGGGTGAAAGTTGAAGAGCATTGTGTATATTGGTAACTGGATGAAAGTACGTTGTTATTGTGTGCAATTTTTCTAGAATATATTGGGTTTTAAGGCCCTGGAATACATTTCAGTCCTATTCCTCTAAAAAGAAATTATGTTCATAATCCTGTAGTTATGCACATTTCTTTTACTTCATTGTAATTATCTGTGGATGTGAACTTGAAAAAAATGTGGTCGATATGCAGATGCTTGCCCTAACTATTTGTTGGTGTGATTAGGACAACCATGATTCTTGTTTGCTTTTTATCGTTGAGGAAACTTCTTTTGCCATATCTTTTACAGGCTCTCAAATATGAAACCCTGAAGAATTTCAAATTGTCTTTATACCCGTTATGCCCTCATTCCTACACCATTACAACATAGAACCCATTTTCTCCATGATAGTCATTCAACAGTTCATACCTCAGTGGGGCCTTCTATATCTCTGCAATTTCTTTCATGCACAGAGTAGATACAAAAATAAGTGACTATGAAGTTTTGCAGGATCACAAATTAGGTTATGTAGAAGCCATGAAACTTGAACTCGAACGTTTTCGCCTCAATTTATCTACTGCTGAAAGGGATAGAGCTTTATCATCTATTGGCATTGATCCAGCTACTATAAATCCCAACACATTGGTAGAAGAATCTTCTATAGGTCCATTATGCAGGGCTGCAAATGCCCTTGCAATTCTCGGTCAGGCTTCTCTAGAAGACATGAGTAGTGGGGCTATTGGTCTTGATCCTGTTGATGATAATATCGATATAGATTTCTGGAATATTAGTAGGATCGGGGAAGGCTGTTGCAGTGATGCATGCCAGGTTCGTGCAGAAACGTCAACACCGACCACTTCTTCACAGTCAATGTTTTTGTGCTCTGTGTGTCACAGCAAGTGTTGTAGAGTTTGTTGTGCCGGTAAAGGTGCTATTCTTCTTCAAAACCATAATGGTGGATCGAATTATAATGACTTCTCTTCAAATCGTAATGTAACGATGGATGGGGTTATTTGTAAGTTGTGCTGTCGTGATAGTGTTCTTGATGCATTGACTTTGGACTACCTTAGGGTTTTAATCATTCAGAGAAGAAGTAATCATGCAGAAACTGCTACTTATAAGGCTTTGGGGCAAGTGGTAGGGAAGGATTTTATCGCTAGAGAAAAAGAGTCATCTGATAAATATGGAGCTGTCAAGGCCCTTCAACAGTTACTTAATGAAGAGGAATCATTAGCTGAATTTCCATTTGGAAGCTTTTTGCACTCGGTATTATCTTTACTTTGACTTTACATGCTAAAAGTTAAAAACGAGGTTCCTTTTACCCATGTGTTGCTGCGGGGATATGAAAACATTCATTTCTTATAAAATATAACGGAATCACAAGATATAGAAGGTAAGAGGACATTACAATATCATATTATATTGAAATATTATTTGGAAAACTTAACTCTAAAATAACTATGTATACTTCCCGAAATCAAACATGTCCCCTTTCCCCCAACTGCATCATGTTTATCAGAATACATGTTAAAAATTAATTATTCTTACACGATGAGTCAGTAGTGAGGTGTTAGAATAAAATTTTAGTTAATTTTAATTTAATTTCTGTAAACACTAACCTTCGAAGATATTTAAAAAATAATATGATATCAAAGTAAATAAATAAATAAAAAATACTATAAGTCATCAGCCAGAACACTAAAAGAGGAAGAGAAAAGGACTATAGAAAACAATAAAAGAAATACATTGAGTACAAACTCCAACCCATCAATCTGCCATTCATTTAAAAACAGCCAACAAAATACCTCCTTCGCTAGAATGGAACAAAGGTAGGGAGCTTTAGAGACAGCGTCTAACCAACTAACCAAAGCCTCACATTTATTTTATTCTTCACCTACACCCACACACACATATTACAACTTCTAAAAGCAATGAATGGTAACTTTATTACATTTTAATATGTAAAATTGTTTGTATTATAGTATTTATCCTGGTTCATCTTGGTAATTAACCTGTATCACAGTTACCATTTTGAAATTTGAATTATTATTAGTGAATAAGTACTACGAAGAACAATATGTCACCAAGCTCATAGAATCCCCGGTCTTCATTCTTTTCTTAAGAGTATTCTTCCTATTTCCTTTATGGGATTAACATACCACCTTTGTTTGTTGAGCAACGTGACTCAATGACTAATTCAACTGAAGTGAACTGGAATCCATATTAATTCTTTTCAGTATAACCATACGCACTTCTATGGAGATGACGGGAGTTTATTAGGAAATCTTTTCAAGTTGCATTATATAGTTCTAAAATCTTCTCTTTATCTTTTGTTCCAATAGATTGAATCAGCATCAGGTTCTGCACCACCCTTGTCGTTGCTTGCACCTTTGAATACTGGATTTCGACATTCATACTGGAGAGCTCCCCCTACCACCTCTTCTGCTGAGCTTGCGGTTGTTCTTGGCAGTCTTTCTGATGTCTCTGGTGTTGTCCTTCTTGTTAGTCCCTGTGGCTATTCTATGTCTGATTCCCCTACCGTAAGTAAAGGAAAATCTGTAAGCTCATTTATGATATAAAAAATGTCGTTGATAAACTACTTTTCCTGTTGAATACTTCAGTTTTACATTTGAATGTTTTGACAACAATCTTAACAAGCTATATGATTTATAATCTCATAAGCTTAGGGAGTCCTTATTTTCATTTACATCTTTCAGTATATTTTCATTATCTGCTTGACGGCATATGATTGTCTTCCTACTTGTTACCAGTGTTAGTTTTCATACCACACAAAAACTTGGTCTGTGAGCAGGTTTGCTTTTCTTGTTTCAGCAAACGTTGAATGTAGAGATGGAATTTCACCCCATTTATGTGAAAAAGGAATAAATTTGGGATATATATTATTAAGGGTTTATTATGAAAAAAACCAACATGTTTTTATGGTTTTTGTGTTTTCGTCCCTCAATGTTATTTTTTTCCAGAAAAGTCCTCAAGTTAATTTTTTTTTTCTAGTTTTGTGAAATTTGACTATTGGAGCCTGATTATAATTGGTAAACCGGGTTTTTTAAAAACTGAAAAACCGGGTTCTAATAGCTAAATTTCACTAAACGAGAAAAAAATAATAACTAGAGGACTTTTCAGGGAAAAAATAACATGGAGGATGAAAACGTGAAAACATGTTGGTTTTTTTATAATAAACCCTATTATTAATAACGGAACAAATTGGTGAAATAGATTTTGCGTAATGATACATCAATTTAAACTTGTGCCTAAAAATCAACCTAACATACACTTGGCATTAATCCATGAGAGTTGTAGGAGGGAATGGGCCTTTTCTGGATAAATGGAATTATACCAACTGTCATTGAGTTGATTTTTAGGCACATCTTGAAATTTAGCTAATAACGAAAGATGTCAAACGGATTATAAGTTGCTTAAAGTATACTCTAGTATTTATAACCTCCTAAATTGCTTTATTGAAAAGTTTTGGATCACTATTATATCAAGTCTTTGTAATCAAATTTAGTATTTTTATCTTTTTATTGAATTCAAAAGAAGCTGGACAAAATAAGGTGTTGGCGGCCTGGTAGTTCACCCCACCCGAATTGACCTGCCCTAAAAGTTGTTTGTGTTGACCAAACAATTCATCCATCCTGCCCATTTTGCTACCAATAATCATATATAATTATGTCTTGCTGCTTATGACTCTTACCTGAATGAGTACAACACTCTTTGTTGTTGTATTACCTTATCGAGCTTCAAGTGTAAATAAGTCACTTACGTAGTGAATGGTTTACATGTTATTTTTACCTCTAACTTGACCAAGAGAAGCAACTACTATACTTGATGAAAGAAGCACATAGTTGATTGGTAAATCCATGATGACAACTAGTCGTAGCATTTTGCAAAAACACCTTATCCAAAGAGTTCAGATTTTTTCCCAAATGTGTAATTCATTCTATTTCCCTCGTTACACAGGTGCAAATCTGGGCAAGCGATAAAATACACAAGGAAGAAAGATCATGCGTTGGAAAATGGGATGTCAGATCGCTCATCACATCTTCCCCGGAACTTTGCGGTCCCGATGAATCTAATGAGATTCAAACTCCTCGGCACATCAAGTTTGGCTTTCGAAATCCTGTCAGGTGTCGCTTGATTTGGATAAAGCTAAGCATCCAGAAAGTTGTTTCAAATTCTGTTACTTTCGAGAAAGATTTTAATCTTATATCTTTGGATGAAAGCCCATCCCCTGGCCTTGGAAGGCGTGCATCTATAGCAGGAACATCAAAAAGTGATCCATGTCTGCATGCAAAAAGAATTCTTGTAGTCGGATACCCTGTGAAAACAGATTTAAGGCGTTCATCATCACAAAGATCTGAGCATGCTGGTAGCATAAAAAATTGGTTGGAGAGAGCTCCTCTGTTAAACAGATACAAGGTACAGTTAACAGATCTAACTTTTTCTAATAACGAATTGCAAGAAACTATTATTGCAACTTATAGGTTTATCCTCTTTGTGGCAGATTGCAGTTGAGTCCGAGAAGTTGATCAACAATGATCTGGTCTTGGAACAATACATTTCTTCAGCTTCACCAATGGCAGCAGGGTTCCGGCTTGATGGTTTTAGTGCTATAAAACCTCGACTAACCCATTCACCTTCTTCCTCTGAAAAGACATGGGACACATCATCAATCGTTTTCGAACATAGATTCATATCTCCAGCAATACTTCACATTCAAGTATCTACATTACAGGTACTCCGAAAACCAAAAATATATCTTGTATGTATATATATAAGGCGGTGGTGTTATAACAACACATCCTATATGGACTAGAAGTAGGAGTCACTTGATAGGTAGACTATGAATTTCTTTCACCATCAATTCATTTGAGGTTATTGGTCCGCCTACAACTCTGAGATTCAAATCTTTATAAAATACAAATTGTATTAGAGTGGTTGCCCCTTGAGATATAATGGGTTGGATCCATGCATCTCTTTTGAGTTGTGACTATTAATTAAGCTCTATGCATATTCGGTGGTCTTAATAAGACACTAAGGGGGTGTTTGGTTCGCGGATTTCCTGGGATTCTCTGGGATTTTCATTTAAAATCCTGTGTTTGGTTCGCAGATTTCGGTAAGGATTCAAAATCTCAGGATTTCTTAAATCCCTTCATTCTTTGTTATTTAAAACCCAGTCTCCTTTTAGGATTTTAAATCTCAGTTACCTTGCATTTTTCATATTAACAATTTTTTCCTAAAAGATAATGCAGATTCTTTGACAAAATCCTGACAAATGCAAATGCTGCATAATACAAATCCTTTGACAAAATATCACCAAGAAAAAAATCTGGTGGCGTTTGGTTCGCAGAATTTTTTCTATGGGATTTGCATTTTGTCAAAGGATTTGCATTATGCAGCATTTGCATTTGTTAGAATTTTGTCAAAGAATTTGCATTATCTTATAGAAAAAATTTGCTAATCTGAAAAATGCAAGGTAACTGGGATTTAAAATCCTAGGGGGAGGCTCAAATTTTAAATAACAAAGAATGGAGGGATTTAAGAAATCCTAGGATTTTAAATCCTTACTGAAATCTGCGAACCAAACACAGGATTTAAATGCAAATCCCAGGAAATCCACGAACCAGCACCCTAAGGATTTAAGTGGGGATTTTGGTTACCTGTCTTACATTGTTTATGCTACTAATGACTTCCCGAATTGTCTTGGGAGTTATTGAGTCGGTCTGCTTATGCAGTACTTTGAGTTTAGGGCGTCACAATATCTCATCCAATATCGCTAATACCATAAATTACTTCCTACCATGATTTCAAGATTTTATGTTTCCTATTTTCTTTTCATCTTTATGTAAATCACAGACTTGAATGCTTCCTTCAATCGTATCCATGGAAAGATCTTGAAAGGCAGGGCTCATGGGCAATCATTCTATTTCAGTTGGACTATATATGTTTAATAGCAACATACTTTCATTTTATTACCCAACATATATTTTTTTTTTCACCATTCATAGCAACACACTTTATAAGCGTTCACATCTACAGCACAGTTCGAGTTAAAACTTGAAATAATATATTGCTATAAACGTTAAAAAGGTGAAAGTAGGTCCTTCTTTTAGCGTTCAATCCAAAAGTATGCTGCTATAACGGTGAAATAATAAAAAGACATTGCTATAAATGGGTAAAATATGAAAGAACATTACTATAAATGGTAAGAAAAAAAGAAGGTTGCTATAAACGGTAAAAGATAAAAGTGGTTGCTATTAAATGGAAATAGCCAACCCTGCGAAAATTTAGCAATGTCTTGTACTCAAGTTTATGCCTAGAAAGTTTTGTACAATTAATATGTATTTGTCTAAAATGTGTGTGGTTAATGTGAGTTTGTATGAAGGTTATTATTATTTTTTTTTTGAATGACAAACTATCCTACTTCTACTGCTAAATTACTCCTTTACCCCAAGACTTACTTTGACTTGATTATTTTGTAGTTACAGGGGTCATCAGAGAAGATGGTGGTTATTGCGGAATACCGGGTACCAGAGGTGAAGGGTGGTACAGCCATGTACTTTGATTTCCCTAAAGTCACAAGCAGCCGACGAATATGGTTCAGGCTGGTTGGAGATGTTTCAGCATTTGCAGATGATCCGGAAGAGGGGGGGGATCCAAGCCGGCCATTGGCCGCAGGATTGTACTTGTTAAATCGGATCAAGTTATATTATTATGCACACCCTGCTGACCTTGGCAGATGGGCTAGCCTTTCTGGTATATGATTCTACGTCTATTTGTCTATAATTATTTAATTCATCAAGTGTTATTCTTTTTATTTAAATATTCTATTGTATTCTTAGTTCGAAATAATGAATTTTGTCTTATTTCAGGATTGTTTCCAGCTTATGACAAACTGTGATCAAAATTATTAACCATTAAATTAATCAAAATTTGAAAAGTAGGCAAAGAATTGTTGTAATTTGTTAATTATTTGATTAGCAACAATTACTTGTTTTTTTTTTTTATATCAAAATGATCTTTTGTGAAGACAAACGTCCAAAACCCTTTTTAGTTCGAGTCGAAAGACGAACATTTAATTAAAAAAATCAGATTATTATAAAACAAAACATTTGAATTGAAATTCAAATCCTTATAAACAGGAAAAATTAAAGCAAATATTAAACCTAAAATTCAATTAGATATAGAATTGAGGGAGATATACAAAAAGGAAACTAAAACTTGGAATTAAACATAATACAAGTCAAACGTTGAAAAGCGCAATGCAAGTCAAGCAAGAATTTGTGACAGATTAGAGAGATGTGTGGTTGTTGTTACCAAAATGTCTTTTAGTTTTTACCCAATGCGGACGTAAGTAAAAAATAACAATTTTTATTTTAGAAAAACAAACAAATGTTAGGAGTGATTATCAAGAGTATAAAAAAAGATAATATTATTAAAATATGAATTGTAGCTTTTAGAAAAGTGGATGGAATTAAAGGAACAAAACTGTAATCTTGGATGTTTTTTTATTCACTTTCCTATAACAATTACTAGTTTATAACCCATGTATTACGTGGATAAATTTAATTAAATTTATTTATATAAAATGTATACGAGTAAAAATAAAAACATACAAAAATAATAATTGTGTTTATTTTTTATTATTTACAGATTAAAAAATAGAGTATATTTATCTTTTTTAAAAATATTAAATTGTATTTATCTTTTATTTTTTATAAGTTGTAATTAGCTTTTTGGTAAACGTAGAGGTGACACGTGACATTTGATGTTTTCCTTTATTATGCATAATAATAATAATAATTTTCACAACTAATTCAAATTTTTACATTTGGATTTAATTATGATTATTATGGATACTAATGATAGATACTTATTTTAGGTAAACATTAATTTTAAATGTTACAAAATCTATTTTATTACTAATTAATTAATGAAAAAAATAAAGTCAAAATTTAATGCAATTAAGTTAAGGTGTTAAATTTGAAAAAAGAGGTGGAAAAATAAAATTTTCTTGTATAGTAAAAGTGACATATGACATGAATTGTTTTGTTTTATTATAATATATAGGTTAGTTGATTTAGAACATACATATTTTTTATATTTTAATAAATTATTATAGAATTTATATATAATTAAAATAAAAAAATTGAAAGCATCCTTAGTTGTTTGATATTAAATAACAAAATATTATTATATTGTATTATTAAAAACAGATAATATGTGTTTGCAAAAAAAAATGTTTCTTTTAATTTTTATTAACTTCAAATATGAAATATCAATGTAAGAAACAAAAAACTTCAATTATGTGAATGTGTATATATTTTGAAAATGATAAAATATAAAAATAGAATATATTTGAAATCAACAATCAAAATGTATCATATTCACAATTGAAGTTTTATCAATTAAATTTTAAATCTTGTTAGCAAAATAATTAACAAAAATTTTTAACATTATTTACTACACTTCTACATTTAAATCCAAATTTTTACATTTGAATTTAACTATGATCATTAAGGATAATAGTGACACAAAGGTAGTAAATTTGGAAAATGAATTAAAAATGGTATAGGTATATACTGATTTTAATTAAGGGTATAAGAGACATTTCATAAATAATTATAAGTTGTCATTAATCTGGACCATTGATTTCTTTCCATCCAATGGTCCAGAAACTCCAAGCGGTTTTCTTATTTTATATAGTATAGATTTGCTCTAGTTGTGTATCTAAATATTGTTATGAGATAATTACAAGAAAATGCATCAGGTCTTGACTAATAATTTTGTTTGTGTGTGTATTGTTATTAACCAACGAAATTAAATGGATAACATAGGTTAAATTCTCATTCAAGCAACTTAAGTTGTTGAACCATCATTATTTTAACAATTGTATTATCTTAACAGCACTAAAGCTGTTAAAATAGCAAACTTCACAAGGCAAGAGTCTTACATTAACGGCACTAAGTCTGTTAAGAAAGCGGCACCAAGGCTGTTAAGATAACACCTGTTAAGATAAGCTACATTATCTTAATATCCATTCTCTTAACAACCTTAATTTAACATCAACTAAGTTGTTAAGCCAAGGGCTCTGCCCCTAGGTTCCCACAATCCTTTGGCCAAACTTATATGAGTGTGCACTCCGCACCTCTGAAAGTCGTTCTAGTTCCAACAATAAATTACACTAAATACCAACAGTAGAATCATGGCGTTATAATTCCAATATAATGCTAATAAATTATTGTTTTGTGACATAACCTACCAAAAAATTTAGGTCCACCATAAAAGATATGTTAGGAAACCGTGTGTACATAAGAGAGAATCGATCTTGGGAATCATTTGGACGAACTCGGGCCGTGTATAGTCACTTTCCTATAACAATTATTTGTCATAAATTGGTATCCATATATTTTTATGGGATAACCACAAGAAAATGCGTTAGTGGTGACTGATGAATTCATTCGTGTGTGTGTGTGTGTCTATATATATATATATATATATATATATATATATATATATATATATATATATATATATATATATATATATAAAAGATGCATTAGCTTCTCATTCAACCAACAAAAGCGGTTGAAACCACCAATTCTTAACAATAGCATTATTTTAACAGCAATAAAGTTGTTAACATAACAAGTTTCACAAGACAAATACATTAACTTAACGACACCTGTTAACTTAACAATTAATATCCATTTTGTATAATTTAAATTTTATATATTTTAATTAAAAATTTAGAGTAAATTACAGAAATGGTCCCTGTGGTATGTTCAAAATTATGGAAACGGTCCCTTAACTTTCAAAGTTGCAGTGGCGGTCCCTCAAACCACTTTTTACTTGCAAAATTGGTCCTTCTGTTTCTAAATTTTTTAAAAATGACGATTTTGCCCTTCTTTCAATTACAAGTTTTGTAATTTCAATTTTGGTCCTTTTCTTAATTTTTCATTTTTGGTTTTAAATTTGAAATATTAATTTAATAAATTATGATTTGATTCATTATTAATTATATTATTATTATTATTAATTGTACCTATTTATTTTGTAAAATAAATCTATATTTCTTTACTAAAAATTATTTTTATTTATATACTTAATTAGTTAAGTTATGCATCTTTTTATGTATTCAATTTATTTATTAAAATTTTATTTATTTATATTTTATTGGTTAAACTATTTGTATAATTTTATTATTTATAATTTTGATCAAACTATTTCATTACTTTTAATAAATTTGAATTTGTGTAAATTTTGATTTAAATTTACTAATTCATTACGTTTTGATTTAAGTTTGCTAATTATTATTTTTGATTTAAATATTTTGTTACGCTAATAAGTTTTTATTTAAATTTATTATTTTATTTGTTTGGATTTAAATATTTTGTTATGTCAGTACGTTTTGATTTCAATTTATTATTTTATTTGTTTTGATTTAAAATTTTGCTACGTTAATACTTAAGTGACAATTAAAATATTTAAGTGAAAACGAATAAAACATATTCATGTATAGACAAAACTTGTAAATCAAAGAGATTAAACACTATATTGAAATCAAAGCGTATACGCATAACAAAATATTATAATTAAAAAAATAAAAATACTAAATTTAAATCAAAATGTATTAACGTAACAAAATATATTATTTTTAATAAAATAAAATAAAAGATGAATATTATTCATTATTTCTAATATCTATAAAGATTAATAAATATAACATATAAATACAATATATAATTTTTTACATCTTTAAATATTAATAAATAGATAAGATTTAACTCTACATTCAAATTATATCTTATATGTACTTTATCTATAAATCTAATTAAAAAAATATTATTTGTTTATTTATGAAATGATTTGTAAAATTATTTATTTTTAATATATATTTGTAATTTAAGGCATTTTTTAAAACCAAACAAATAAGATAATGAATTTAAATAAAAACATATTAGCGTAACAAAATATTTGTAAACTTGAATCAAAACGTAATGAATTAGTAAATTTAAATCAAAATTTACATAAATTCAAAATTTATCAACGTAATGAAATAGTTTGATGAAAAAGTACAAATGATAAAATTATACAAATAGTTTAACCAATAAAAGATAAATAAATAAAACTTTAATAAATAAATTGAATACATAAAAAGATGTATAACTTGACTAATTAAGTATATAAATAAAAATAATTTTTACTAAAGACATAGATTTATTATACAAAATAAATAGATATAAATGATGATAAAAATGATAATAATAATAATAATAATAATGATAATGAGAATATAATAATAATATAAATAATAATGAATCAAAATCATAAATTATTAAATTATTATTTCAAATTTAAAACTAAAAATGAAAAATTAAGAAAAGGGACCAAAATTGAAATTACCAAACTTGTAATTAAAAGAAGGGCAAAATCGTCATTTTAAAAAAAAATGAGAAACAAGAGGACCAATTCTGCAAGTAAAAAGTGGTTTGAGGGACCGCCACTGCAAGTTTGGAAGTTGAGGGACCGTTTTTATAATTTTGAACAAACCACAGGGACCATTTCTGTAATTTACTCAAAAATTTATATATTTTAATATTTAATATCCATTTTGTATAAATATATTTTTATTAAAAAATCCACGTAAAGTTAAAAAACTAGTACATTTATAAAAAAGTTAAAAAACAAAAGGTTTATACTATTCAAACACTTTTCTTGTAATGCATTTTATTTTTTAATCTATAAATAATAAAATATAAATACAATTATTATTTTTATGTTTTTATTTTTACGTGCATATATTTTATATAAATAAATTTATTTTTACTAGTATAGATTAATATAATATGTTTAAATAAATTGACGTAGGTCGATGAGCACAGGGGAGAGAGTGAAGTCCCCTTCTTCTAGGGTGTGTTCAATAAACTCATTAAAGGAAGGAAATGAATGGAAATTTAAACAATCTGATTAAATTTGTGTTTCATAATCTTTTTTAAGGAAGGAAAGAAAATTTCTTTATTTTCAAGCTAAAAACCTTCCATCCAACGATGGGAAGGAAAGGAAAGAAACATTCATAGCCTTCTCCGTTCTTTTCTTTTCCGTTACTTTCTTTCTTGTGGAACACAGTGCTAGGCAAGGGTTTTAACTTCTGCTATTCAGTCAAATATATGTGTTCTTGTATGGGGCTTGGAGCTTGTGCTGTACGGATTATTCAGCCATGCATAACATCTGTAGGACTATAAACTAGAACAGTACGAAGATTGTAGTCGATTTCTATCAAGAATTAGCATCTTTATGATCGAACAACTTCGGTATTTCTCGTCTATTTTCTAATTGATAATTATGTCTGTTTCGATTTCAATTAAATTAATTTGCTGCACTTTATAATCTTCGACTTGTTTAGGTACTTCCATGTGAGCTTGTAAAATAGGCTGATGTTCAGTTCAGCGTTTTTTTAGTCCTTCATCTCGTAGGGAAAGTGTATCCAACTGTTTTACTTCACTATTTTGGCCTTTCGGAGGTATTTGGATTTCCGGCTAAATTGGCCATTGCAACTTGAAATCACAATCGTCTGCCAAGAGTTCTCGTGTTTTTCCAAATATTTACTGCCAAAATCATAAATTGGTAAGAAGAAGTTGTAAGAATATGAATGTAAAATTACCTAAGTAAACCCAAATCAACTTATTATCTTATTATGAGCATTCAAATCACAATAAGCACTTTCAATATGCACGTCCATGTACCTCCTTACCAATAAATCTACAACCATAGAGGCAAAGAATGTTTGTGTGTCCATGTCATTCTTTGAGGGGGTGCAGGGCTCTAGATCATTTCTGTTGTCTTTTGTTTGTTTTTGTTTTGCTAAAAGGTGGGTATTATTGGTTTTTCTGCGAATATATTCTATGTTTGACTTATCATCTCGTCAAACTTCAGCACTGGATCCGTTTTACACTGTAAAGGAGGAGATTAAAGGATTAGTAATCTATTTAGCTCTTGTGTATTTATTATCTGTTGTGTCTCAATAATCTCAAATATTGGAGTTCAAGCTCGATTCCGTGATGAAACTGCTGTGTTGAAACTAGTGATTTCTCCTCAAAATTGACATCTGCCTTGCCTCCGTTATAACTCTTAAGATATGAAGGTCTTGGACTCTGGAGAAAGGAACTATAAGTTTCTGTTATCATTATGAAAACAAGTTCTCAGGTTGCATGCTTTGTGTACCTTTTCTATGTTTGAATTGTTGATTATGTGGGACACTCCTGCCATGCGAAACCAAAGAACATGTGGTGAAAAACTGCTTGTTCCGAGTCTGATCATTAGAGTAACTTCAGGCAGACATTTGCAAGTTGAGTAGGACTATAGGAGTCAGGATACAGCCTTACCTTGAATAGTTTAGTTCACATGTACCATCCTGCTATAATCATGGTAAACTTGTGCATCCCTCTCTGCGTGTCCAACAGCAGCTCCCCCTGCACTGCAGGCTCTAGTCATTGCTCATTTCTCAGTGATCTTGGACAAGCGCAATCTTGCTCTAACTTGTGAATTAAATGTATATAGGGGATTGATCATCTTTGAATTTAATCAAATTTAATGTTCAAACCAGAAGCAACTAACTACAATTTGATGTAGTATTGTCTTCCAGTCAGCCTCTTATTAGCAGCTTGGAAACTGTTTATCTTGCTGGGATGCTGTCAATCCTAAATGCCACCTGCATGGTCCTTCACTAGACTTAAAGCGTCTGATTCCCACTTTAATTGATCTCCAGCCAACACACTTTAATAGTTCAATGCATGTCTTTTGTTCCTAGAAAAAGGATATGGGAGCATGCTTAATCAATAATCAAGCTTTGCTGCATCCTTAGTGTTGCTTTGCTACATTTAAGTAGAGCGATGGCTGCTAACGATGCCACTAAAGCATTATGGGTTGCTCTTTGCATTTTCACATTCAAAATTTCAACTTTTTCCATCAAGTTGGTGGCCCATGGAGACATTTTACACTGAAAGGTGATCAATGAATTGTGAATTAAGAGGCCCTGATCTTTATTGGTATAGGCTTTGGTGCTCAAACAATTGTATATTATTCACCAACGTCTGTGTGTTAGGTTACTAGGTTACTGGAGACTTTCACACATACTTTATCTATCAAACTACACCAAGTGATAAGTTAATGCAGCTTTTGTGCTACTCAATTTTAGAGGAAAAGGCTAGAAACCCTATTGCTACAAATTTTGTTGTAAATTTGCCTTTTCCCTATTCGAACCCTTCACTTGCAATTCCACATACTATTCCCTTGACATTGGTTATGTTCTGTTGACGCCTCTATATAGATTTGGATTGAATAATAATCTGACCATCAAAATTTTTGGTTCAGTAGATTGATGAGTTGCGCTTTACTTTTCATTTTTCACCAATGGGAAAACGTCCCTGCCAACAGTGGTGAACACTTGCATCTTAAAAGGTAGCTAGAATTGTGATAGCATTGAGTGGCATGTATTAGTTTACATTTGCAAGCGATAAAAGCCATTTTCTTTTCTTCTGTTGATTTATTTACTTTGTTTGTGTGGTTATAAAGTTATTGAATGCATTTGCCCTGCCCTTTTACCACAAATGATCTTAAGCTAACTCCTTGACCTTGTGAAGATTTTTCCTAGAGCCATTGGAGTTAGGAGCTGACAGCTAAAATATTTATAGACGTTCTGCAATCGGAGGCTTTCTTTGTTATCTGATAACAAAAGCCACATTATCAACAGAAGAATTATTTGAGGTACCCTTATGATGAATAGTGGGGAACACCTATGATGGATAGATGTTTGGGGGATGTCTCAAACACTTGCCTTAAAATAGTGGGAACACCGAACACCTACAGTTGTAATCATCATCAATATCCACCATTGTTCTTAATTGGATAGTCGTCAGAGTATACAACTATACATATTAATCAAGAACATCTATCGTGTTTTGCAGTTTTCAAGTAAGGTTGGTTCTTAATCCTGTTCAGTTCTCATGCTTTTATACGATGTTTTTCTATTATCGTGATGGATACCTCATTTGATGTTTGAAGGCTACAAGAAGGCAAACTGGATGAGATAAGTGAATGAGTATCCGAACGAGGAGGAGGTTTTGACCTTACCATACACTAGGAACTAGTACCTCAGGTAACTTCAGTTATAGCTTTCAAATTTATAGAGTGGAAGGCAAAGATTTAAAATAATTGATTGCTTGGAATTTAAAGATGACAATTTTGATCTGTTTTACCTATAAATGAGTCGATTTATGTTATATATGAGTTCTAAGGAGTCAAACAGGTAAAGTTAGTTTTTTAATAAGGGAAAACCATGCAAAAAACTCAGAAGTATAATTTTTTTTTTATTAAGTCCCCCAAGTATCCAGATCTTATTAATTCTATCATTTTAACTTGTAACCGGTAGAATACCGGTTAAAAGTCCACGTGGCCCTGGTCGTTGCTGATGTGTGCTTATAAACAAAAAATATCATCCATTTTATGTTAAGGCAACCTTCAATTTCGCCTTCGACTATGCTTCACAACCTGAGAACCTCCACAAACAACTTTCAATTTCACCTTCGACTTTGCTTCCTCTTCGTATTACAGATTCGTTGATGATTGTGACCGTCTTCGTCTTCGTCTACGCTTCCTCAGTTCCTCTTCGATTACCATCTTCGTCTTAGGGGTTAGTGTAAAATTGGGTTAGAGTAAAAAAGTAAGAATAGGTTTATAACTATACAGCAGCAACGACTGGTACCGGTTACAAGTTAAAAATGATAGAATTAATGAGACTGGATACATGGAGGACTTATCATGGAAAAAAAAATTATAGGGGGATTTAAACGAAATTTTTTTGTACTTGTAAGGCTTTTTGCATAAATTCCCCTTTTAATAACTAATATAGAAACGGGTCAAACTGGTTTTAGGAGGTGTATGCTTTACTATTGTAATAATTTAGTTTCGTAATCAACTAATCAAATTTACCTCTAAATTATTAGTAAAAATGTTTAAATTTGGACAAATAAAGTGTTTGCGGGTCAATCTAACTTATGCTTTAAAATCCTAATTGGTTACACTTATGGTCCTTCAGGAGCGAATTATAGATGAACTGGGAACGGGGGCGGATAGCACATCAAATTGACAACATTTCGTTCAGGTAATTCTTTGACTTGCTTTGAACAATGACGCAGCTGTCCATGTTTGTAGAAAATAATGGGTATGGTCTTATGGTCATGAAGAAGGATGGCATGGTGGAGGAAAAGCGTGAGAAATGTTTTTTTATTTTTGTGTGTGTGAGAAATATATAATTTAATATTAAATTAAATAAGCATTTGGACTTTTTATCTTTATTATTTAATTTTATGAAGAAATAAAGTATATTACTTATTTTTATTATATCGTAAAGGGTGATATGGTCATTTTTAAAAAATTGACCGGTCAAAGGACTAAAACCATAAAAAAAAAAAAGTTAACCATAGGACGTCCTGTGTAATAAATGCATAAAAAGGACGAAATCCATAATTTCATAATAACCACAGGGACGAAAATTGTAATTTACCCTATATATTATTATTGGATTTTTTATTTGTTTTAGTTTTCATTAGTGATTAGTACTTAATGTTAGTATTATGTGAGGGAGGGTGTTTCAGCTTCGGTCATGGTTTCTTTGAAAGTAAACCACTGGGCACTGCCAAGGGCAAATGGTTGATCTGCTAACTGTTTTTTAATATAAATAATTAATATGTTTATGTTTACACTTTATAAATCATAACAACTTTAGTGGTTGTTAGAACTTAAAAATATGTTTTTGGTGAGTGGGTGACTTAAACCATTTGATCAATTTCTTTTTCTTTTCTTAAATCTTTTAAGGTAAAAAGTAAAAACTATTGAAATGGTCCATTATATCTAAATTTTAGGGTTAATATTAAAAAAATCATCATGTATTTACAGTTTTATTATTTTGTTCTTTCGACGTTATTTTTTACTAATTTAGTCCTCATGTTATTATTTTTATTTTTATTTAATTGTGAAATTTGTTACAGGGTGACCTGTTTCTTCTGGTTAAAATAAATAATGTCACATTTTAGTTTCAATTTTTTATTGAAAAAAAGCCATCATATTTATAGTATTTTATTAGTTTGGTCCCTCAACTATGTAGTTTATTTTCACTTTTAGTCATTATCATATATTTTTACTTTTTATTTAAATATTACATGTTAATTTAAAAAAGTTAATTATTATTATTATTTATACATTTTTGTTTTTTAAAATATATTTATTTGATTATTAAATTTATTTTAAAAAGTTAATTATTATCATATCCTAAGTGTCAGTTGTCATCTTCACTTTTCATCTAAAAAGATATATACAATTTTTATATATATCTTTTTAGATGAAAAGTGAAGATGACAACTGACACTTAGGATATGATAATAATTAACTTTTTAAAATAAATTTAATAATCAAATAAATATATTTTAAAAAACAAAAATGTATAAATAATAATAATAATTAACTTTTTTAAATTAACATGTAATATTTAAATAAAAAGTAAAAATATATGATAATGACTAAAAGTGAAAATAAACTACATAGTTGAGGGACCAAACTAATAAAATACTATAAATATGATGGCTTTTTTTCAATAAAAAATTGAAACTAAAATGTGACATTGTGTCAATTTTTATTATTATATATATATATATATATATATATATATATATATATATATATATATATATATATATATATATATATATATATATATATATATAGAATCAGGTTCATCAGCGTACCTATGAGATTCCAGCGTACCCTAATGTGAATAATCATTCACATATATTTTTTTTGAATAAACATGTATAAGACAACATTGTAAGACTTTTTTTCAAAAGGAGCAACACCATAAATTTTGTGAATGATAAAAAAAGATCATGTGAATGGTCATTCACACCATTCACATTGTGTGAAATGACCATTCACACCATTCACATTGTGTGAAATGACCATTCACATGGATGACCATTCACATAAATATGCATTGAGCATTCACATAAGTTTTAAGGACACAGAAAGTGTGAATGTATGTGAAATTCATATATCATGCGTATGACATTAATTTAAACATGGTTATGAGAAAAAAAAATTTAAAAAAAGTTTTTTAAGCTTGGTACCTTCGGGTGCACTTGATTTCGAGAGGTACTTTTTTGAACCTGACTCTATATATATATATATATATATATATATATATATATATATATATATATATATATATAATTAACTATATTATCCAATGATATGTCACTTCTCATCCTTATTTTTTTTTTTTTTTTGACATTTAAAATAAATAATAAGTTAATTAATTATTATGCATAAATATTTACATGTTTGAAAAAATAATAGTTATAACAGATAATTATATTGTTATTGTATTTTTATTAAAGTTTAAAATTTATATATTTTAATTTTGAGTTTATACATATTTTTTCTGTAAATAAGTTTTATTATGTGGCTTAGAAAACTAGTATATGTATAATAATAAATATAAATAAATAAAGCACGTTAATTACCATTTATAGTTATATAATGAATGTATGAAAATTTATACATGATGAGTTTGACAACAATTAATTTGTACGAAAATAGAGTTTACGTTGAATTATGGATACAAACCAATCATCCAATCCTTATCCGGGCAGTTGACATGAAAGCCAACTCATAATTGTTAAAGTTAGCTAAACAAAGGTTTGTACTTTGTACCAACCGGAGGTTGGAATCATCTTTAACAACTCTTCCATCCAACTAAAACATCCCAATTACCTGTTAATTGCTTTTAAATCAAAATTTTATTTTGGGATATTTGTATAAAAAAAACCTTCAGTGGATATTTTTGTTCTCTCAGAAAACCATCAATCGACTAAAACTCATCAAATGATGATTTTCCTTAAAAATATGATATGCGTTCCTACAACTGATTTAACCGGTTGTTTTTTGCGGATGTGAATTTCCTTTTATATTTTAACTATTTTAATTATTATTATTGAGTTCTTTATCATCTGATGAACGTGGCCACTATCATGACTAACTTCAGCCACATGAAGATCATGAAACCATATTTGAGGAACAAGTTGGTTGTGAAGCCCATTGAAGAAACAATCACAATTATGAAGAAATAAACACAAGCCACATTACATTGAAGCCTAGAAATGAAGCCCAATGAAGATGATGAAACCGTATACGAAGAACAACTCGATATTGAAACCCATTGAAGATGATGAAACCCGAATGAAAACTCAGGTCTTGAACCCATTCAAGATCTGCAAATCTGCAATAGTAACCAAAATCAATGCTTGCAAATGAAAACCATAGTATCGCTAAAACAAGCACATAGAAAACACACACCAAAAAAACCGCTCGAAGCTTGAAGAATAGTAACATTTTCATTCGAAGAACGAAAACCCTGACATTCTAGAAGAACAGCTCGAAGCCTGAAAATAGTAACCCTAACACACGCACACACACAAATGTGAAGGATAATCCCAAAATTGTTATAGAGCTTCATATACATTCATCTGTGTCTTCATTGATTACCGATCTGGATTTTGATCAGCCAAAAAATCAAAGAGATCTAATACACATCTGAATATGATGATGATGATGATGCCGGAGACGAAGACGATGAACTAGTTTGGATCTCTGATTTGTGTTTCAAGATGACGGTCGGAGATGAAGATTATGGTCGAAGTCGATAGCGGTAGATGATTTTAATCTGACAAGCCTCTTTCCGATGAAGATTTCCAAAACTAAAACTAGAATATTTGTTATAGTTGTTTTTATTTTAAAATTTTAAAAATATACATTTTTAGTTTTTACCACATATTTGTCATGTAGATGACTAGATGTTACATATGTGTCACCTAAACATTTATTGTCACATATATATGTCACGTAAGCATGACAACCTGTTATAACCGGTCACATTCTAAATTTATGATATTTTGTTAAGGGTTTTTTGTGAAATAAAAAATTATTTAGGGTTTTACTCGGAAAAAAACTGACAAATGAGTTTTTTTTTTTTTTTTTTTTGCAAAAAAATCCCTTTTATTTTCTAATAATAAGATAACAATTCAATATATACATTAATAAAACTCTTTAAAAACACGACAATTGAAAAATAAGGATTTGCATATAAAGAAGCGTTTGGTTCTGATGGAAAAAGAATGAGAATTTTATTTACATAACATGTTTAATTGTGAAATTTCATGAAATGTCAATTCGGTTTCATACAAAATATTCTCTTCACTAAAGAAATGTGTTTTTCAACAAGGGTAGTCAAGGAATTAACATTTTCATTTTCGTGACATGTCTTATCCATTCACCACTATTTACAATGTCAACCCAACTCCACCCAGTCTACGTTACCTTAACCGACTTTGAGGAATTGTGTATTATCTTCCAGAAAGATAAGGTCACCGGGAATAGAACATGTCATATTCAAGAATAGAAAATGAAACCAACCATGAATAAATGAATCAAACTGATACCGATTTGGATGAACTAAAAAGTATTGATGGAAATAGCTACGATTTTTAAAGTGAAGATCGTTCATCATCAAATACTATTACAGTTATGTAGTAAATATTAATGTTTAACATTACCATCTTAAGACATTTGTTTTATAAATTTATGAAGAAAATAAAATTAAAAAAAAACATGTAAAATTTTAATATCTCTTTTAGTTCAAAAAATAAAAAATAAAAAAAATATTATTAAACTAGTTTATTACCCGCGTATTACGCATATATTTTAATATATAGTTGTTTATACTAAAAACATACAAACTAAGAATTAAAACATAAAAATATTAATTTTATTACAAAAAAATACAAGAATTATATTATTTTTATTTGATATAAACTATAATTTTTCTATACTTCTAAATACATATGAAGGATTAAGTTTTTTTTTTAAAAAAAGATTATCTTTGAAATATATTTTATATTGTAGTTATCAATTATTGAAATATGAATATTTGATTTGAATTGATTTTAAATCTATTATAGATGTAAATTTAAAAAGATATGATTAAGATATTATTTGTTTTTCTAAAATATGATCTGCCACACGTAAATTGCTGGGTGATGACACATGGCATCACGAGAAATAAGTAAAATTATTTATTTATTATTATTTTTAAACTATAAATTGTATTTAGGATTAAAACACGTAACATTTAATTTAAAGTTTAAAAATTTAAAAAAATTGTTTTATCAATCAATTATATAATTCTAGATAAAACAAATTAGGTAAGCTAGATGTTAAATTAGGAAGCATTTAAATCATTATTAATTATATTATTAATCTTTTAATTTTTTAAAAATCAATTGTATAAACCAATTGAAATATTTATATTAGGCAAAATGAGCGGGAAAACAAAAATTAGGAGAGCTGAGGGAGTGACACGTGTCACAAATGATTTTGCTTTATTAATATATATAGATATATAGATTAATATATATATATATATATATATATATATATATATATATATATATATATATATATATATATATATATATAGATGTGTTTTGATCATTTGTCATAATAATATTCAAATTCATTTAACAAATTTACATACCAAAAAAAAACATGGAATTGAAAGTGAATTTCATTTTATTTCTGTCAATCAAACAATGTAACAATATTTGAATTCAAACACATTTCATTCATTTGACAGATTCTATTTTTTCAGCAAACATTCTGTGAATCAAACGTTGTCAAAACAAATTGATGAATGATGATGCCAAAATTCATTCTTGGTTGTATGACAAAACATATAGAGGGTGTTTGGATTTGTGTTTGAAAATAATGATGTAGCGTTTTTATAACTAATAATAATATGATATATTTAACAAAAAGTGTTGCCGGAAATGTAGTGTTTGGTTTAGCTTCTGCTGTTTGCTATCATAATTATCAAATAATCAGTTTTTAAAGCGTTTGGATTTGCGTTTTAACTTGTAAAATGACAAAATAATTACTTATTAAGCTATAAGATATGAAACACCCATACAACTAATACGAGTATTTCGATACCATTATACGTTAATTTATACAGAGTACTTGTGGAAATACGATCAAATTAAAACTTTTGCAATTAATAATCCTCAACGTGATTCCAAACACTTTGCATGAGACACAACAGAGTGTCGGAAATCACGGAGCAATGTAACTGGGGTTACAAGATTAAGTTATCAATTTAGTTACAAACGAATTAATAAACAGCAACTAATTCGCGTAAGTCCAAAAATGGAAGTCTGCTACTCCCACCCCAATTATCCACAAAATATTGAGCTCCTATCCGAGCTCCAAATGATAATTAACAACTCGGGCCAGCCGGGCCTTTGCCCTTAACAGATCCTGAAAAGAAATAACAACTATCGGGTAAACAACAAAGTTGTTTAGTGAGATTCTAGATTAAAGTACCATGCGATATATGAATGATGCCATGCAATGCCATGAATTCGACTAACAATTTTGGAGGCCAACTAATGGCTATAAGCTACCACATTGCGGTTACCATACACAAGCTTACCGTACAATGGGTTTACAATCTACTGCTCGATTACCACACCACAGGCTTATCGATATGCAGTTTACAATGATGCCATACGATTACCACCACAGGCTTATCGTTTTACAGGCAATAATGGTTACCACACTCAGGCTTACCATTATGATTCCGCTGGGTTACCACACTCAGGCTTACCGTCTCGGCGGAGAGGTCAAACGAACGATCAACAACTTATCAACCGAGTGATAAACAATAATTATGATGTATGTGATGGCAAAGCATGAAAATGACAATAATGATACGAAAGCAGTAACATACAATTCATGATATGCATGCAAATACGTTAATACTAGAACTCACAGTGATACACAATACGCTCTCGGCCTTAAAACCGAGTTATAATCGTCAAGGTAAGAGTGATAGTCTTCACGCGACTTAACCCGTCAAAACCCCTACAAGTAGGTTCATAATATAATATTTTATAAGTCTCACAGCTTATAATTTTCTTAACTTTGGTCCGGACGTATTAGTCGTAAGACCCAATTAATTTTTGGCATCGACCTACATAATTATTTTAGGCTAATTATCCTTCAAAATTGGTGACATGAGTTATTATGGCAAACGATCCTCAAGACTAATTAAAATTACAATTTGTGGCCGGAACTGGGATCAACTCGCCGAGTTCATAAGGAACTCGCCGAGTTCCCATCCGAATCCGGATCAGGGACCAGCCGGGCTTCAAGTCATCCGAACTCGGGTCAAGGACCATCCGGATTTCGGATTCCTCCCAACCGAAATAAGGTCCGAACTCGGTTCTAGCCACATCCGAATTTCGGACCAACCCATCCGAAATTCGGATCCCACTATATCCGAATCTCTTAACTTAGAACTTTTCTTTCAAAATTTCAGACCAACTCGCCGAGTTCATCAAGGGAACTCGCCGAGTTCGAGTGCAGGTCTGCCATTCTGCCTTACGGATTTAATGCTCAAAACCACCAAAACTTCTCACATTTATTATAAACGGTTTGGAATCATTCCCAAACATGTATATACCTTTCTAAACTCATTTTAACATCAAGAACACTATTTCATTCCTTTTTAAATCCATGAGAGTTCATAAACTCCATTTTCGGGTTTTCGAGCTAAAACCCATCAAACTTCATAAAACTTGAATATTATGCTCATAAATGACGATTCTAACTATATTTCATTATCATTCTTCAAGATCTAGAGATTTCTCCATATTATCCATAAAAACCCATTTGGGTTTCTCATCTTCTTCAAATGAAGATGAAAAGGAGAAGAACAAGCAAGAGATTTATATAAATAAATGAGGTTACCTCTTGGATCTTTCAAAATAACCGAAAAGCTTCCACAAATCTGATTTCTTCTTCTTCTTCTCTTTTCTCTCTATTTTGGAGTTTTGGTAAAAAGGTGAACACACACATATGGGTGTGTGTTCCCTGCGTATGTATAAAGCAAGAAAAATGAGGTTTCTCCTTCTTTTTCCTTTCCAACCCACATCTTTCATATATTTACCATTTCTACCTTGGAATTATTTGCATTTCTTTTAAAGTCCTTTCTACATATTCAAGACTTATATCGTAAAAATTCGTACACCAACATTCATTCATATGTTTTGGACTTAATTAATATTCCGTATCGTATTTTAATACAATAACATTAATTACTCATTATATTAAATAATTGGTTGTTACAAGATATATTTTAGGATTAACTCTAAACGCAAATAGTTACTTATTAACGCATGCAATCCAAACACTTTAAACCAATTATTTGCGTTATTGTAAAGTAATAAGCTAATAATCTCGTTCACAACGTAAAACCAAACACCCTCATACAATGGAGGTTGGAGTGGTCCAATGATGGCTAGCGCTCTTAACGATCAAACTAAGACAAAAACAAATATACAACTGGTAATGATGTAATGAATAGAGCTAAAGATATTTTTTTTATCAATTAATTGTTTGTAAAGTATAAACTTCTGTTAAGTTTAACAATTGCAACTCATGTGAAAGGATACGGGTAGCTTTATATAATAGCGTCCTTTTCGTTAGGCATATATTTGGCATAATATTGTTGAAAGTTGTTACGATGTAGTCAATTATTTCACGTCATCACTCGAGTACGGATTCAACCCAGACCATGATTTAAGCATATATGATCCAAATATTTTATGTTAGACCAGATCATAGATGTATCATCATCACGAATATGATACGAAAAAATGTATGTAGTTAGATGGTTTGCGTACCTTCTTATATGTTAAAATTCAGAACCTACACACTATGTAATTGGTTTGCGCATTGTTTTAAAATTTGAAAGTAAACTCTAGCAATTGAACTAGTTTTAATATTGCGCGTATCCCAACAACAAAAGATGTCAAAAATTAGGATTTTTAGTTATAAACAAGTGTAGTATGTACCCATCAATTAAATCCATTACGAATGACCAACTTGTCAGCAACTCCACCGCTGTTGTCCTGCGTTGTAACAACTTGTCATTGCATCTTTCTTCTTTGCAATTTGTTTTTTTTCACTTTTATGATACGACGTATCAAGGTTAACTTATTAGTATCGTTGAGCTACAAGTCATTTGGTCAATATCAAGTGTTATAATTACTAGCAAACGAAACTTCATTGCTTTTTAAGGCTATTAACTTTTGATATGACTCAATAACCCAACATGGAAAAGGCGACACAAACCCATGGGTTGAAATTTGTCGATATGTTGACACGTAAATCTTTTAGTCGGATTAGTATGTCAAACCGTCAAAAATAAGTAAACTTTAAAAAAAAACTAAGGTAGAACTACTATAATCTATAAATTTAGTAGACAACGTATGTTTGTTCATTCATTCTAATTAAATAGATTAGTTTAAGTTACGTAGTACTTGTTAAAAAATATTTGAAATTCAAATTGATCCGGAAATCAATTCTGATGATCCAAAACTAAATTCAAAAGACAAAAGTCGAAATCATCTCATACCACATAAGGAATACAAGTGTAATATAATAATTAATAAGCAAAAATGAATCGATATGATAATTATATATATTATATTAACATAAAAACAGGTCAATAATTCATACAACCCAAACATACTGGTATATATATTTTCTAAAATTTCTCTATTTATTTAAATTTCTATTTCAAGGAAGTGCTTTACGACAGTGGTAACAAAAAGAGATAACGGAAATAAAAAAATAATAATAATAAAATTGGGTCGAAATTGTTTATGGATCATGATACAGTCGATCCTCTTCTTCTCCAAAAACAATCCATCTTCTCCCCCACTATTTTCTCCGACTCAGACGTCGTTCACCTACCGCCGCCGTGTTCGTTGACAATCGCCACCGCTCCACCGACAAATAGATAGCCTACTATTTCATTTATTTTATATTTTTATCAAACTATCTGCTTCGATTGGCCGCCAGTCACTTTAATTTTGTCTTCGCACCTGTTTCACGATCAACTGGCGATCGCATCATTTGGTACTTCCTCGCCCCTTCTTCTTTTGTTTCGGTTCCTTTTTTCTACTTGATCTGCTTGCCTGCGAATTCTTTTTCAATTTGATGCCTGAAAATTTGTTTTTATTTAAAATGTTTTCACTAATTTGGATTTTCTCGTTCAAACTATCCAAAATTGGGGGTGTTTCGCCTAGCTGTCTATTCATACTCGCAGAATTTCATATGTACGTTAAAGTATTTGAACTGATTGCATTTCGGTCGTGGTTGTATTGAAACATCGACTCTAGATAACTTGTCGATGCTTGATTCAGTCGATAGTTCTGTTTCCAATGTTTTAGTCGTATGCCAGAGTGTCTTCTGGTGCCAGAGACAAATAAAATATTTGTTGCAGAGGTTTTGCGATTTCTTGCTTGTCAGAAGGCCTTAAAATGGGAATGTGCTTCATATAATTGACGCAATCACCGGAAGTTCATTTGAATGGGTTTTGTTATAGCCAGTTGACAGTAGTGAGCAACAATTAAGTAATAATTAGGCAGTCAGAGTTTACCCTTTAGCTTTACTAGTGTCTCCAACAATTAGGGTTGGGCACAAACTATAGGGTACCAGAGCAACCATGAAGTTTTTAATAATTAGGTATGCTCACAGAGTCAAAGATTAGGTTCCAAGCACGAGCCTCACTATCTTCCATCTGTACCTAGTTGGGCAATTACTCAAGATACAGAAATTACGTTCATATTATTTGTTTGCCTGGTGGATTCAAACAAGTACGAACTATTGACTGTCATGGTCTTTGATCTAGCAAGCAGCATCAGACATTGATAATTCCATGATGGTGCCGGTGGTGGTGGTTTGTTGAACTCTAGCCTCATAAGTGGACACCACTTTGTTATGGTTCACCCGTTGCGGAGTTACTATGTACCAGCATTGCAGCCTATGATAATTGTTGCATCAACAAGCCTTGTGAACATGGCTATTCCCATGATAACCATATGTTTGTTCATGCATACACAAACTACTTTATGATTTTGGACACAGAAACTTTTGGCAAAGTTAACTATGGTTTATCTGTCTAGCTTCATCATTATCTTTTCGGTTATTGGATTTTCCAGATCATTCATTGGCCAACTAAATTGGATAGGATCGTAACATTTTCCTTGTCAGAATTATTTCTAATTTTATCAGTCAATAAGAATTCAAAAGGCAATTAGTGTTCAATATGTCTTGTGGTTGACATGGATGATGCCAGATAGCTTCACCGAGTTCTAAGTGATGGTTTATATATTTGTTTTTGGGGTAAAGATTTTACCACAGTAAAATATAATATAAATAAAGAAGTTGCAACCAAGATGTGAGACTCTCACATTAAACAAATCAATGCTAGAGCGTTTGAACTAGTTCTATCGTCCACACCTAGAAACCAACAAACCCAAAGAACCACTAAGTTCCAGAAGCCACAAAATTCCTAGTTTCGTAATGATTTGATTCCAACTCCTCTTCCATGTGTATGATATGAGAGTATTCAAGGTTGGAAACCCGATCACATCTGTATTGAGCGATGAGAATGGGGAAGTGATTTTGGATCAATTAGTTTATAAATGGAAATATTTCAACTTTCATGAGAGGAATTCGGATATGAATCGTTTCTGTTTTATGGGACTGAGTAAGTACTGTTATTTCCCAAAATCTATCTTTTGGTTTCTTACCATGCTTTATTGCCATTACATATTTGGTTCTCTATACGAACTATTTACAGATCATATAAATTAAAATTCCACAGGTTTCTTGGATTATGAAGTATATTATTCACTTCTTGTGTTGCTACTTTTTTGGCCCATTGTTATTTTGTGAGCTTTGTATATGGTGACTATGAGTAAAATGCAGATTAGTTTTGTTCTCCTGACTCTTAATGTGGACTTTGGCTATTCATTTGCTTTTCAGCCAAGGTAAAATTTCGATTGCCACTGTCCTTTGTGTTCTGTTCTTTTCGCACCGTAAACGGTATGCAGAACAGTGGCAGTCTTCCCAAGAGCAATTCTTTAAGATCACCTCAACATTCGCTTCGCCGCCTTAACTTTTGCTCTCAAATATCAACTGGTCAGCAAACCTCTCCAGTTGTGTTTCCTGAAAAACGCACCAAGGGAAAGGGGTCAAGGCGAAACGATGTCAGTGTCAACAGTGACGATTCCAAAAAATCAAAAAGGGAGGATCACAGGATTGATATCGGTGACGAGCAATCTGACTTGCTGGGATATGAAGTCATTTCTGGAAAGCTAGTTTTGGATAAGAGAAAGACCATCAAAGCTACTGATACAGAAAATTCAACAGAAACTGCACACCTAGATTCTGTTGATGCTAAACTAACAAGCAGGGCATTGGTTTGGGGTTCTCATGTTTTAAGCCTTGACGACGTCATTTCCGTAAGTTTATTACTTCATGCTTTCCCTATATTGGTGCTTATTTTACTTCCCTGATAGTATTTGCTAGTTTAATTTCACAATCCATGATGTGTGCAGGTGTCCTACAACTATGGTTTGAGACATTTTGTAGTACATTCATACCCTATAAAAAAGCCGTCGTACAGCCTTTCTTGTTTCTTGAAATCTGGCAGAAGTAGGAAGGACTTTTGCTTCTTGGCTTCTACTCCAGATGAAGCTTTTCAATGGGTTACTGGGTTTGCAGATCAGCATTGTTTTGTGAATTGTTCTCCTCATCCTTTGGTCTCTTCTAAGAAGCTGGATTCTGAAATGCTGGTTACAGATTTTTCTTATACACATATTAAAAGTAAAAGTCCACCTAGGATGCTTGTCATCTTAAATCCCCGGTCTGGACGAGGCCGCTCCAGCAAGGTTTTTAATAATTTGGTTGAACCAATATTTAAGGTATTTTGTAACTTGTCATGTTTTGGAACAGCACATTAAATATTTATTATAGTTAATTAATATTCTTGACTTCATTTCTATCTATTTCAATGCTATTGGTATCACTTGTGCTTTGCATGTATCAAATGATCTAACCTGTGAGAAGTTCAATGTTATGAATGAAGATTATTTTTCATTTCTCTATATGTAACAGCTTGCAGGGTTTAAGCTGGAGGTAGTCAAGACAACATCTGCTGGTCATGCTAGAAAACTAGCTTACAGTGTTGATTTTAGCACATGTCCTGATGGTAGGTATTCTGCATATTTTGCTTTTTATTTGGTTTGGAAAGACCAATTTATTAATCCTCGAGCCATTTTGTGTTTTTGTACATTGTACCAGGAATTATATGTGTTGGAGGCGATGGAATTGTCAACGAGGTTGGTGTTTTTCACTTTGTCACATATGGCAACCCTAATTCATAATATGAGTGATCAACAATTTAACATATCAACATCCCTCTTTAGCATTTGTCAATCCCCATGCTACCTGGAAATTAAGTAATACCTGGACAGGTTGCATGTTTGTCCTACACAAGTATGGATAAGTTAGAAAAGTAACTTAAAACTTAGTATTGTAATACATATTATTCATATGGTTAAAATTCTTGAGGACGCAAGAAAATGCACACCGAAGGGGTGAAACTTTGTGCTTTTATCCGTGGATGCTTCCTGGTAATTCACTGGACGATACACAAGTGTGGATTTTAACTCATAATCTTTAGGTTGTTCTAAACACTTCCAATCAGAAACTGTACTGACTACGGAACCTGTTTATCTTCATAATACATGTGTATGGTTGAATATAATAATTAGTTTTTAATCTACAACTGAAAGCACTAATTAATTTTGAAGTTGAAAATAACTCATTTTATTCTCAAAGGTCTAATTGCTGCCTCTTTCTTCTGAGACGAATGAAGTGTATCAGAATTAGCAATGCATCAGTGCAATAGTATTGATGATATATTTCCTAATATGAATACGCTACATAATGAGAAATTCAGGATCTCCAGGAAGTTTGTTACAAGATGTATTTATGACTTTTCTGCTTACAATCAACGATAATTAATCACAGTAGGCTTGAATAAATGGCTATTGTTCATTATACACCAAGAAAAGGACTATAGCTTTTCTGTTTATAGTGAACTCTTTAGTGTATCAAAGTAGGTATTCTTTAAATAAAATAGAAATTATAAATGAAACTATTTAGTTGTTTAGTTCTATGCTGCCCGTCAAAAATTATTGATATCTTTTGACTCTGAAGTCATACCCAGAATACCAATTTGACTGTATGAACAATAAATTTGATAAAATATCAATTCTTTTCTATGGTTTATGAGAGCAGTCATGCATGGTAAAAAAACAAGAAAAATGCAACAATTAGATTTCTAGTTTTGGCAGGTGTGGTTATTCATAAGTGAAATGCTTTTCTTAGTTTTTGAAGTGAATGTTTATTATTAATATTTAACCTTCAATCATTATAATAATACTCAACTTGCAAAAACAATACATACACTATTTGGAAAGGTTCTCTGCACGACTGCACCTTTAGTGGATGCATAAATACGAAAAACTGGAAGTTGATGTTAGTGCAAGTTTGCTACATATGATAATCTGAAATTTCAAAACCAGATGTCAGTATTCATTCTCTATCCACATATATTATTATAATTTGGCAAGGCGTAGAAATAATATCTTTTTACTGGTAGTTCATTTATATGATGTTATTCATCATGCAGGTTCTGAATGGCCTTCTATGTAGGGACAACCAGAAAGAAGCCATTTCAATTCCAATTGGGATCATACCTGCTGGATCTGACAATTCTTTAGTCTGGACTGTTCTTGGAGTTAGGGATCCAGTTTCTGCTGCATTAGCTATAGTGAAGGTAATCTACAATACTTGTATGGATTTTAAGGAAAACATGAGGTCAAATATGAGTGTACATATTGAGATTGAATGTTTGTTCTGCCTCCCAAAAATGCTATGACAATTGACAAAGAGATCAATTTTAGTTAGATATTCACATATTTAGAGGTGCATTATTCAGAGGACTCACCAAGAGGTGGCAATTTTGATTCATTTAACTAAAAATGAGCCAGTTTGGTAATTGGGATTTTATTTTATCTCCAACGTGGCCAAATTGGTAGAATTTAGAACTTAGCTAAATGAAGTGGGTCAAAAGTTGCCCGAAATGTATTCGAATGTTTACAACCTTGCTTCGTTCAGAAAAGTTTATTACTATATTAACATGATAATATACCTTATGATGCATTAACTATTTATAAAATGTTTAAAGAAAGCGGAGCAAATAGCGTTGACGCATCAGCCCAACTTGTTTTGGCTCTTTACCAAACCCGTGTGCCTTGTCCATACTGCCACCTCTGGCCCTCCTAACAAAAAAATTAGCAGGCATTGTACATACAATAAAATCAAGTAGCGAGCATCTAGTGTGCATTGATAACGTCAACTGAACCTAACTCAATGGACTAAAAGACCTTGAGAGTCAAGAGAGAAGAGGATCGCGACTACTTAGAAATTATGTGAAACTAACTCCAGGTCAATATAAATTAGAGTCGATTTCTTGCTGATCCTTCGACTAGGCCTTGCTGAGTTGCTGGAGCTCTACAACAGTGTCCTCTGTGGGATATTATGGTTGTGGAATGCTATCTTCTCTATATTTATTGCAACAAAGTCATGTGTGATGGCATTGTATCTGCACTTAGACTTGCCAATGGCTGGTGTTCACAATGAGATGTGTATCTTTCTGCAAGAGGGAAGAAATTTTCTCCGTGCATGTAAAATGTCTCCGGGAGATGTTAAAGGTTCCTGCCCACCCACTTTTACCCATCAGTGTGGCGCATTTAGGACGCTCAACTCAATTTATTATTTTCCTTGCTTCTATTTGTGTATTTCTTGAAGTTTCCTTCCTGAAGTAAAACTTAAGTCAAAAATATATTGTTTGTTATTGGTTTTACTAATGCAGCATCCAGAAGGGAGAGGCGGGGGGGGGGGGGGGGGGGGGGGGTCTATGTTTGCTTCATTGGGTTGCATTATATGTAATGATCATCTGATATTATTTTTTTAGTCTATCGTGACTAATTTGGTTAATAGGCTTCTAATGTCCTCTAGAAAGATGAATGTAATAAACTAACAATGGAAAAAATAATGAAATACTTGGTCAACAAGAAGCGCAGCCCAAAGATGTATGAAAAGATAGAAATTTATGTAACTAAAGCAACGAAAATGCTCATCTCTTCAAGCTAATGTGTATTGTCCCTTACATTTTCAGGGAGGTCTTACTGCTACTGATGTATTTGCAGTCGAGTGGATTCAGACAGGTGTCATTCATTTTGGAATGACTGTTTCGTACTTCGGTTTTGTTAGTGATGGTAAGTCTTTCATGCTCTTTGGCAGTGTAATTAGGTATTTCATAGTTGTTTATGGAGCCACACAAATTACATTTCATTTGCTGCAATGGTCGATAATGAATACTTGTACCATGCTTTACACACACAAAATATGGTTTTCCATGGAACTCAACCTGATGTGTGTGTGTGTGTGCGTTGTCCGTCTGCTTGGTTTGACTCATATGTCCGTAATAGTATATACTCATCTTTGTCAGTGTTGGAACTTTCTGAGAGATACCAGAAGCGCTTTGGTCCTCTACGTTATTTTGTTGCTGGAGTCCTCAAGTTCTTATGCTTACCAAAATACAGCTACGAACTCGAATATCTACCGGTGTCCAAAGAAAAAGCTGATCTAGAAAGAAAAGCCTTAGCCGACAAAGATGTTGTTGATATGTCAGACCTGTACACAGATGTGATGAGGAGATCAAATACAGATGGCATTCCTAGAGCCTCTAGTTTGTCAAGTATCGACTCTATAATGACCCCGGGGCGGTCTGGAGTAGAATTGGATACAACCTGTAGTAGCACCGAGCCATCAGATTATGTACGAGCCATAGATCCCAAGTCAAAACGTCTTTCAAGTGGGAGAAGCAATGTGACTTCGGAACCAGAAGTCATCCATCCTCAGCTACCGCTTTCTTCGACTCCAAACTGGCCAAGAACGCGGTCCAAATCAAGGGCAGATAAAGGGTGGAGTGGACTGACAACATCACAGGATCCTACAAGGTCCTCGTGGGGAAACTTGGGAGCAAATGACAAAGAGGATATATCATCAACGATGTCTGATCCCGGACCGATCTGGGATGCTGAACCAAAATGGGATACGGAACCTAACTGGGACATGGAAAACCCCATCGAATTGCCTGGCCCAAGAGAGGATGTTGAAAGCGGAGAAAGGAAGGAGACTGGGGTTGTAATGGAAGAAAATTGGGTTGTTAAGAAAGGCAAGTTTCTCGGTGTTTTGGTCTGCAATCATTCATGTAAAACCGTTCAGAGTTTAAGTTCTCAGGTGGTGGCACCGAAAGCCGAGCATGATGACAACACGTTGGATTTATTGTTGGTTCATGGAAGCGGAAGATTAAGGCTGTTAAGATTCTTCTTGCTTCTGCAGATGGGACGGCACCTATCTCTTCCTTACGTTGAATATGTGAAGGTATATCTCTTGCACAAAATTCTATATTTGGAATCACAGTTGCTGTATAGATGGGTATATTACATTGTTGTTAGGGTTCCTTTGGGTCAAGGGCTACTTTTGCATAAGCTCTCTGCCTGTCTTGTGTACGTTAGAGTACCAGGGCGAAAGCAATTCTCGCGGAAGTAAGTTTTTTCCTGCTAGGAATATCTAAGAAGCTTCAAGTAACCGTCAAATGCACTCGACTCTTTCAATTCTCGTCTCTTGCTTTCTCCATGGAGAGTCTGCTACCGATCAATTGGGAGTACCCACGTTTTGGACAATCTGACCTGTAGTTTTCAATCTCTTTGGTTTTATGGATAGATGTTGTGGATGATTAGTTTGTTGACTTGCAGGTTAAGTCGGTGAAGCTGAAACCAGGAAAAAGCACACACAATGGCTGTGGAATCGATGGGGAACTTTTTCGAGTCTCTGGACAAGTCATCTCATCTTTACTTCCTGACCAATGCAGGCTCATTGGCCGCCCTCCAAGCAGCTGTACAAAATGACCATCTTAGCCTCAGGGTCCAATAGGCCGACGAACGTACGCTCCTTACTTTTTGTGCTACCGCCTTTCCTTCTATATGGCCTAACGCATACATATCAGAGGTCACTGTATCATTTTGATCCATTTTCACCTTCTTGGGCTTGGTTTCTTGCTTTTCATTTTGCGTAGTGTCTCTGGTCTTTCTTATATATACATATTATACTCTGTATCTATTTGTACCTAGAGTGGTGGAATCTTTTTATGGATGGAAACAATATTTTGGTGTTGATTTTGGATTGATTGATGTGTATTGTAAAGCATTTGTAGATTATTGTTTCCACTTGTTTGCTGCTTTTAATTATATTGTTTTAATTAATAATTTGGCATGTTGACAACCTATATGAACTTTTAATTACCTAATAAGGTGGACGGACCAAGTGGAGTATAAGTATAGCTAAACATTACAAAACGGATGTGCAGGTGACGTGTCAAACTGAGTTTGGCCAAGAAGAGATCAAAGTTTTAGCACGAGTCAAAAAGTCGAGTTGGGTTACTTGACAATATTTTTAATGGCCATGTACCTTTTTATATTATATATGAAATTTTTACCATATATATACATACACACTAATCCACAACCTCGTTTGATTTGACTAGTGTCTGCATCTTATTTTGTACATGTCATTTATCAAAATCTAATTTAAATTCAATTCAGATCAAATCCAGTCCAGTGTAACTAATTTAATATAGGGATATTTGTGCAAAAAATTCTCAAGTTGGATCATTTTTGTAATTAAACCTCATAATCAATTTTCATTTCACAAAAAAACACTTAACGGATTAAAATTCATAAAAATGAGGTTTTTTTTTAAAAAAAAAGATTTGCAACACGATGAACCGGTTGCAATATGTTGACCAACCATTTGACTCTGATGACATTTATTTCCAACGAACTCATTTGTTTGTTTTTTATTATTCAAATTCACATTTCTTGTTGATTTATTTGGTTAAATCTGTGTTTTTTTTGTTAGAATTTACTTTTTCAGTAAAGTTCAGGTGGTCACTGATGACTTGTCGACGGTGGTCTGTGACTTTCAATCGGTCACAACCGGTAATATCCCGTTTTCCGTGAAATTTTGCCAGTTTGAGTTTTTTTGCAACGAAAAATGGTTGGGGTTTAAATCATAAAATGATTCAACTTGGGGGGTTTTAACACAAATATCCATTTAATATACAGTTAACTTTAAAATTTTATAATATATACTAGGTTATTACCCATGTATTACATGGGTTAACTTTAGAAATTGATATTTATATATATGTATAATATAATAATTATATGAATAATAAAATTTGCTTAATTTTAGTTAGTTAGTTATTAAATTAATCCATATTAGATTTACATAGATTTGATTTGATTTAAAATTTAAAAATAAAATGAGTAAATGACGTGGCAAAAGGAGAGAACGACATGTGACAAATTAAATGAGAGGATGCCATGTGGCAAATTAAATGAGAGCTTGCCATGTGGCATTTAGTTACTCTTTTAATAGTATAGATAGAGATAGATTTTTATTTTTGTAAATATTTATTTGTAAATAGTTTATTTTTAGAAGAATGCATGTATTAATAGGCTAATAGTTAGTTTAATAACTAGCAAAAGCAAATGGAGTCCACGTGGATAGAGGGGAAATTAAAGATAATAAGAAGTGTTTGTTAGGCGCAGGCAATACGGAGGCGGAAAACAGAAACAAACATCTCCTTTCTTTTCACCCAACTTCTTTGATTGCATTCGATATTAGGGCTTGTAATTCATCCTGATCCGACTAAATGGATCCGTCAAATCACCCGTCCGACACCGAAATGTCTGAGGCCGCTGCGGCCCCTCCTCCGCCGCAGCAGCCCTTGACCGGAATCGATAACATCCCTGCTACCCTCAGCCATGGCGGTAGGTTCATCCAGTATAACATTTTTGGCAACATCTTTGAAGTTACAGCCAAGTATAAACCCCCAATCATGCCAATCGGCAAAGGCGCATACGGCATAGTCTGGTGCACTTCCTCTCTTTCTTTCTGGATCGATTGATGTTTGATTTTTTTTCTTTTCCTCCAAATTTATTATTAGATGTTATTTGTTTATTTGTACTCAGTTCGGCTTTGAATTCGGAGACGAATGAACATGTTGCTATTAAGAAGATTGCCAACGCCTTTGACAATAAGATCGATGCCAAAAGGACTTTACGCGAAATCAAGCTTCTCCGTCATATGGATCATGAAAACGTCAGTGAGTAGTAGCAATAAATGTGTTGGGTCGTGTTTCTTTCTGGTTGTGATCTCTATATATTGTTGGTGCTCACCGTCTTTTATTTGGCAGAACTTATAGTTTTGGAATACAATCACTATTAATCAAATTCATAACCAGCAAATCAGCAATCTCTCTGCTGTTAATTATTCTTCATGGTGTTCCATGGTGATTTACAGGGCATAACATGTATTTGACTATATTGGTACCTGATGACTGGCTGGTTATATGAGCTATTTTACTGATGTTTATTGTCTATTGAACAATTATTAGAAAATTTTGTTAGCTGCCATATGATTAGGGTACTTTACTGGCTGTCACTTTTCAAATGATTAAACTACTTCATCTACCTTCTTTGTCTCAACTATCCATGGTGGTGTTACTAGTTAAAACTTAAAAGAGAGCAGCAGGAGTTAAAAACTTAAGTAGATTCCTTTGGTAACATGATGTCAAACCTCAAAACAATGTGACATTAGTTACATAAAACAGCAAAACTATCATATGCTTTACTATGTTACGGGGGCTTTTCTATGTTCGATACACTTTGTAAGTTGGGGGATTTAAGTTTGCTGGCACTATGACCAGGTGGAAAGCCAACTAGAGGTTAATTATTGATAGAACTTAGAAGATTTGTATTTAAGAACACCTATTTGATTCTTAATCTTAAAGTGGATATTACCCAGATGCATAAGATAGATAATTACATATGGTTTCCAGCATAAGAATTGGATAATAATCGAAAGGACACTAGGACAGTGTGCCAAAGGAATTTGAGATTGATCAAGTAGCTTTGGATTGTCTAGGTGGATGAGCTTAGACTTAACTTGTACTGTGGCTATTGCATTAATTCATCTTCTCATTCCCATTTTACTAGGTGCGGTCAAATCATTCCATTCCACTTCAGTCTATACATACAATTTGATGTCATATTCCCTCCAATCAGCTTATTGCTCATGACTTAAGGACATGTTTTGTTGTGGTTTTTTGTGTGTGGTTCTTGCTTCCCTCATTTTTTAAAAGTAAATCTTGAACAATTATGAAGTTCTAATTTCAACTGTTGGTGTGAATGTATGTGATTGATTTCTCGTTTGTCATTCATGTAGGTTGTTGCGATTAGAGATATAATTCCACCCCCAGAGAGGATGTCATTCAATGATGTCTACATTGCTTATGAGCTCATGGATACTGATCTCCACCAGATAATCCGTTCTAATCAATCATTATCAGAGGAGCATTGTCAGGTTAACTTTTTTTTTCCTTTTCTTTTTTTTTTTTTGACGATTTACTTTCTGGGGACTGAAGGTGCTTTATTTTGATGTCTATTTTGAGTTTTTGACTTCAGATGCCCGTGTACTTTGTAGGGTGCTTTTTAGGGACCTGTGCTCACCTTTTGTTGGTTTTGTTTGCCTGTATTCCGATTCATATGTTTTCTTATATCTTTTTAGATTAATGTGTGTAGTTGAAATGTTGTTTGGACAATTTTAACCCAAGTTGGTATTTTTGTTGTTTCGGCTTCAGATGGACAATTTTAACTCAAATAACCCCTTCAAGAAAAACGACAGCAACTTGTTTTTACCCATAAGTGTGTGACTCGAGTGTCAATTCGGGTAACCCAAAACAAGAATGTTTCTGTAACATAGGCAAGGGATATATGGTCTAAAAAGAAGACTGATAAGGGAAGGAAAATCTCTTTTCTTGAACCTTTATATCAAGAGAAATCAAGCTTTCTGATGGTAGAGAACTGCTATAGTGGGTTAGAGTTGCCTGAAAGAAGCTAAAAATGCCAATAGCAATACATGAATTAGTAGAAATAGGTGGTTTTCTGCTTGGACCTGTGTGTTTAGGACTCCTGATCGGATCATCTCCTGTAACAATTTACGGAAGACATTGGTAAATCCCAAGATATTTAGTGTTAAATGTAAAATAATAATGTATAAAATATGATTGTAAAAGCTCTTTTACTAAAATAATAATCTGACTTTTTTAGAAGTACCCTTTTGACTATTTTAACTTGTTTGACCCATTTGCCTCGTATTCTCTTTTAGCTACTTTTGTCAATTTGACCTTTTTAACCAATAAAATGTAACCCGAAATGAGCAATTTTGTATAATATTGCCAACCTTTACTTACAATTGGTGAAATTACATGAAAGAAGATGTGGGAGGGTTTTTCTATTGGCGAAGGATGAAGATCATAATTTCATGAAAGTAGTAATAACATAGGCTATGGGAAACCTCATTGGGTCTTGGGTATTTATTTTAATAAGAAATAAAAAGAAGAAATGCTTGATTTTGTAGCTAGATTATTATGATTTGTTGGTTGCGAGCTCTCTTCAGGAAACTCCCATCTAATGACCTTTGTAGTGGTCAAAACTGTAGTAACTTAGAGTCATAAACGTAATACTTTCTGGTAGAAGGGACAGGGCGACGTGTGTAAATTATGAAGTCACTATTGAGGAGCATGTGGTGACACAATGATAAAGATGAAGGTAACAGAAATTGACTGAAAGAATTGTTGAGTTGTGGAGTCTGATCTTGTCCTTGGGCCTCACTGCTACTATGGAGACTTGGTCTGCCTCCTACTGGGTCCTGGGGCAGCCTCCCAGGAGAAAAGTTTTGAGGGACGGTTTTGTATATAAGATTATTTATTGAACTCGTAATCAGGTAGGAGACATCTTCGGCTCGACACATAGCCAGTCCTAGGTCGTCTTTTTATCAATAAATAGATACCTTGTATCTTTGTAACCCTAAGTGAAATAGCAATAATAAATGATCTCTCTATTTCATCATGGACGTAGCACGATTACTTTAATCGTGTGAAGCATGTAAATCCATGTGTTCTTATTTTCTTTGCATCGTTTATTGTTCTTAATATTAACATGAATTAAAATGGAGAAAATGCTTCTTTAATTGCTGAAAAGAGAGATGAAAAAATTAGAGAAGACCCACAAGCTTCTAGAATCCTTTTGCCCAAGCTAACAGTCGTAACAAACTAACAATTCTTCACAATACCCAACTATCCGCTCTCTATTCTTCTATATAGAGCCCTCTATTCTCCACGTGTTACTTTTCTCCGTTCTCTGTGATATTATTATTGGGCCTATTGGGTTGTTTCTCCAAGATAATGGTCTCCTCGGTGACTGCTTCTTTATCAATACCGGCTGTGTGAAGGACAGGCTTATCCTCAAGCCTTAATTCTGGGAACTGACTTTGAATCGTGTAAGAATCCTTCCAACTAGCTTCTTTGATTGTCCCTGACAGGCATTGGATTAGCCATTGTTGAACTGGTTTCCATCACTTGAAATGGTAAGAGTAGCCAAATATTTATCAGGTGAGCTTCCCTCTCCGTTCTAAAAGCAAAAAAAAAAAAAAAAAAAAGGCTAGGCGGAACTGTGAAATCTGTTTCCATGCCGGGAGGTAGAGTATTCAACTAGGGTATTGCTAATAGCTCTAAAGAGACATGGAAACTGGGTGGATCTTTGTTGAGTCAGGGAGCTGAAGCTTATAAGCTGCAGAGCCAATTTTAGCTAGCAATAATAGGAAATGATCCATAGAATGTGCTGAAAGCTTTTGATTTAATCCTTCGCATGATCGATCGTCGGCAGTGTGGGCGAAGCTTTAAAAACACTCATTCCCCAACAGTGAACTCAACGTCTCTGCAATGTTTATCTGCCGAGTTTTTCATGAATGTTTGAGCACATGTTAATTGATACTTCAGTTGTTGAATAGCCTCATCACAATCCAATAAATCTTGCATAACAGCCTCACAACGTAGAACATACTTCACCTGGAATGAACTGAAACAATGTGGGAGGGGCTTGCCTTAAACTACTTCAAAAGCAGTAGTGTTTGTGGACACTGTGCTAAAATTCACCCCACGGAAGCCAATACGACCAAGATTTGGGCTGAGCAGCTGCAAAACAGCGGAGGTAAGTTTCCAAACTTCGATTGACCACTTCCGTTTGGCCATCCATCACCAGGAGGCTAAGGTGAACTTCAGTTTGCTCCCCTGCAGTGTGAAACTTTCATGCCAAAACTTGCTGAGAAATAAGGGATCATGGTCAATGAGGACTGACTTTGGGATCCCATGTAAACGAATAACTTCCTTCAAAAATAAATTTCAGCTAAGGAGCGGGCATAGAGAAGACCCCTTAGTGGAATGAAATGACAATACTTAGACAGGCAATCAACCACCACTAAGACAACTTCGTATCCTTTAGGCTTTGGTAACCCCATAACAAAATCGATAGAAATGTCTTCCCAAATGGAGGCGAGAATGGGATGGGGTTGAAGGAGACCAGCTGGAGCTAGAGGCGATGACTTAAAACACTAACTAGTATCACAAGCTTGAATGTAGCGCTTAACAGTATTTTCATCCCTATCCAATAAATCTATGCTGCAAGACGTCGACAAGTACGGTAGAACCGGAGTGACCCCCACTTGGACTAGTATGAAACTCTTCAAGAAGCTTTAGTATACAAGGAGAAGAAGAAGGGATCACAACTAAAGAATGATGTTAAGGAAGAAAAAAAGAATGCTATAAACTTCAACTATAAAGAATCAAATGATTATGAGTTTATGATGCATAAGTTAAGACTTGTCACCAAAATATCATAAGAAATCCATTCAGATTTATGCCAGGATAGAAAAAGGTATTTTTTAAGATGTCTAATTGAGATAAAAAGAAGATACAAAAAAGTTTTTGCATCTGGTGTTCATTGATCTGGAAAATGCATGTATACACATACTTATTATGCTAACAAATCGTTATCTTAGTTATACTTCTATTTTTCTCTTGCAGTATTTTCTGTATCAGATCCTACGTGGATTGAAGTACATACATTCTGCAAATGTTCTGCACAGGGATTTGAAGCCAAGCAATCTTCTCCTGAACGCCAATTGTGATCTGAAAATATGTGATTTTGGATTAGCTCGTGTAACATCTGAAACTGACTTCATGACTGAGTATGTGGTTACAAGATGGTACCGTGCACCAGAGCTGTTGTTGAACTCTTCTGATTACACTGCTGCCATTGATGTATGGTCAGTGGGTTGCATCTTTATGGAATTGATGGACCGGAAACCCTTATTTCCTGGTAGAGATCATGTTCACCAGCTTCGATTGCTTATGGAGGTATTTCCTTTAATTTACTCCTAGTATGCTGCTGGTGTTATCTGAATTTCTCAATTCTTTCTAACTGTGGTTAACTTGGCTCTTCATTTTATGTGTTCTTTTTTATTTCCCAACCTTATAATAATCGTACTTCCTGAACTTCAGTCAGCATCACTGGCAGATATGAGCCCATTTATGATTGATTGAGGTTATGCGATGACTTTATCATCTTTATTCACAGTTCTGAGTCTACTGTAAATGACTTAATGTCAATCGAGTCCGGAGGGAAATATAGTAACGTCTTAGATTGTGTTACTGGTATGAAATATGTTCCCTAGCTTGTGTATGTTTCGTTTGCTATGCTGACTTCTACAGCAATCATGGAGAGCATGATAATTCAGTTGTTTCCAATCTGTAAGTTGAATTGGGTTTTCTAATTTACATCTTTTCCACTCAATGTTTTCTACAAAATGATTTTTTTCATTGCTGAACCGCACAGTAGGAGAAGTTCCCTTGAATTTCACTATTTTAGTGTAATTGCACTAGACTAAGGCACTGTTTGTTTACCTCTTAATTGAATAATTAAGAGGTCAATTTACATTTAAATGACTTCTTAATGATTCCATTAAGAAGTAAACAAACAACCCCTAAACAACATGGAATCTCTCTCTCTCACTCTCACTCTCTCTCTCTCTCAGTGTGTGTCTATATATATAGAAAATGGTTCGAAAGAGTACCACTCAATATGCAGCGCCCCAGAAGGTATCACCTTTAAAAAAAGTTTTTAAATTTTTTTTTTCATAAACATGTTTTAATTAACATTATAAAGATAATATGTAAATTTCACATACATTCACATCTTCTAACTCCTTAAAAATGATGTGAACGTACACTTATATAATTTTGCATATGCACTTAGAATGTGTGAATGTGCGTGGAATTTAGGGTTAACATTGAAAAAACCCTATAAACTTTCTTTAGTTTTGTGATTAAGTCCCTAAACTTTTTTTCTGATTGTTTAAGTCCCTTAACTATTTTTGTCTTATTCAAAAAACTCACTATCTTTACATGTTTTAGCGATTAAGTCCCTAAACTTTGTTTGTTTTACATACTCATTCGGTAGCCAGTCAAAAATATATCCTTTTGAATAACACAAAAATAGTTTAGGGACTTAAACAATCGGAAAAAAAGTTTAGGGACTTAATTGTGAAAATGAGAAAAGTTTATAGGGTTTTTTCAATATTAACCCTGGAATTTATGTATCATCTTTAATATTAATTGAAACATATTTATGAAAAAATTTTCAAAAATTTATTTTCAAGAGTGGTACCTTCTGGTGAGCTGCATAATAAGTGGTACTCATTTGAAAACACACACACACACACACACACAAAGACACACATATGGGAGGGTTCCATGAGAAACCTCCTTAAATGGGGAACCAAGGAACCATCAAAAAATTGATATTTTAAACAGTATATGAATCAGATTGCATACTACTTTGTGCATAAGATCATAATTTATGTTTGTGCGTCACTTTTATGAATTTTTTTTATAACTTAGTTTGTGCATCTTTGTTTCAAAAACCGAAGCTCGAGGTGTGAGGCTTGGATTGATTATACTGTATGTGTATATTTTCGTTTTGCATATGATATATAAGAATTTAAGTCTACGATTAGTAAAAAAAATTACTTTTCTATCATTTCCAGCAGGGTTTATGTTTAAAAAGACCAATGTACTTTTACATTTTTGCTAATTTGGTCCTTCGGTATTTTTTATGTATATTTTAGGCTGGAAGGACCAAATTGATAAAAATGAAAAAGTATGATAGTTTTTTTTTCAAACGATCCATATGCAAACAAAACCATTATGCTTTCACATTTTTATCAGTTTAATTTTTCTAGGCAAAGAGACCAAACTGAATACGACAAAAAAAGTATGGGTGCTTAAGTGGGAAAATGTGATGGAGGGACTAAACAAACAAAAATGTGATAGTATGTTGGCTTTTTCTAATATAAACCCTTTTTAGTAGTAGCAAGGATTTTTTGAATCATTAGTTCAAATTTTTGAATCAATAAAAATAAGATATACATGTGATAATTAATTTGAATCAATGGTTTGAATATTATGGATCTCACATTTAAGAACCAAAAAAAATTAAAAGTAATAATCGAGGATTCAATATATTTGAACTGTTGATTCAAACTAATATGTTTGAGTCAATAGTTCAAATATTTTGAACCACGTCCTAGCCGCCTTTTTTAATTTTAACACCGACTTAGAGGCGTCAATTTTTTTATCGTTGACTCAGTGTTTTGCTTATATGTCGTGTTTTTATTGGTTCATACATAGTATTTAGGGGATCCACCTATATGTGTGTGTGTTGAGAGAGAGAGAGAGAGAGAGAGAGAGAGAGAGAGATTTAGGATCTAGTGAGAACGAGAGATATACCTCGTATGAATCATAATTTGACATTTTGATCATCAAATCCTTTATTAATTTATTTATAAGCACGGTTGAAATTAAAAATATTGATTAAATACATATATACAAGTCTTTGGATCAAGTGAACTGAATATTTGTTAGAAATGTGAGGCAATTTAATTCACTAATTTTATAATGTTGAATTTTTTATTTTACATATTTGAATAGATTCACAAAATTGTGGATCAACATAATAAAATTATTCAATCAATCTGATTCTCACGTTTGTCACGAGTATTCATATAAGTAATTTATAGATCAGGACTTCCAAAATATGCAACCTTTCATTTCTTGTTGTACATCACAGCAAAAAAGAAAAGGATAAAGAAAATTGTAATCTTGATGCATAGGCCATGGACCTTAGTCCAACATCAATATCTAAAATTCTTGGATAATTCACTGAAAAATGTCACTTTAATATGTTTTTAACCCTGCAGCTGATTGGGACTCCATCAGAAGCTGAACTAGGGTTTCTGAATGAAAATGCAAAAAGATACATCCGACAACTAAACCATTATCAACGACAATCATTCAATGAAAAGTTTCCTCAGGTTCATCCTGCTGCCATTGATCTCATCGAAAAGATGTTGACATTTGATCCTAGACAGAGAATTACAGGTGAGGAGATTGCCTGCTCCCTTACATGTTATGTATTTATGCCTTCTATACTTGTGTTGTCTTTTGGATTAATGTCATATAATAACTATGTGTTTTTGTCAGTGTTTTGACTTATTTCAAGTACTTTTTCTGTACACATCTAGTCATTATACGATCCAATCTTCCGATTTATGCTACTTCCCTTTTTCCCCTAATTACTTGATTGATACAGAAATGAAAGTATAATGACTAGATGTGTACCAAAAAATACATAACATAAATTAAAACATTGACAGAAGTAGTTATTTATATGTGGTATTAACCTTTTTTTAGAGGGCTAACCATAAAAAAGACGTAATTAGTTACTAGCAAGAATAATCATTTTGAGGTGCTAGAAAATTAATTCAACTTGTGCAATTGTTGGCTTCAGTTGAAGATGCACTCGCCCATCCTTATCTAACGTCTTTGCACGACATTAGCGACGAACCTGTGTGCATGACCCCTTTTAACTTCGACTTTGAGCATCATGCCCCAACCGAGGAACAGATGAAGGAGATGATTTATAGGGAGGCTCTTGCTTTTAATCCGGAATACCAACATCTGTGACTTGGAGGCGCTGTTTGTTTGTTTGTTGTGTTGTTTTGTTAGTGTGTTAATTTGTATTTTACTTGATTTGATGATTCTATCTGTTTGTTTGTTGTATATAAACATTCTGTTTCTAAAACCAGAAGTTGGATTGTTTGGTTAGGGCCGTAAATTGGCAATCAATACCATTTAGATCCCGTGTCGAATGTTGTTTTATGATCAGTATTCTTAAAACAGTTTGTCTTTTTCTTCTTTTACGTTTTTTATTTCTAAATGAAGAAGATCTGCTTCAAGCAGGAAGTTGGTGCAAACACTAATGATGGTTGAGGGATGTGAAGTAATATACTTGTATGTATTTTTTTTCAAGATGGAACCAACTCATCGTATCATTAAATGCTTAGTTAATGTATCATAAATATTTGACCGTACATGTTTTCTCATATGGACCAATTTTATGGTCCATGGTTAAATGTTTTACAAATAGTTATGATGGATTTAAACATCAAATTGATCATTCAACTATTGTTAGCAACTACCAATGTGGTTTAGCCCTTTTGGTAAGAGCGGTGATATGCAAGTGTGAGGTTGTAGGTTCGACTCCCGCCGAATGCAAGTTTGGATTTAGGTGGTAAAAGTAGGTTCTGAAGTTTGAGGCAAAGGAATAGATTATGATCAGGAGTAGGTTAGTTTGTCGTTCAAAAAAAAAACTATTGTTAGCAACTCATAACAATTAGAATAACACTTCATGTTTTGCATACCTTGATTTGAAAGGCTTTATGCATTTAAAAACTTTCTAGACCAACACATTTTCATATCTAAATCTTTTAATGTAAATCAAGCTAGAAATGATTGAATATAACATCTGCGGTCATAGCTGTATGTAAACAAAACAGAGTGTGCCTTTCGTTTTGTTAACAGTAGACGGTTCATTTGGTATCCAATAGAAGTATCCCAGGAATTTTTTAAATCGCATGGTTTATATGTATCTTCTCCTGGGTTTACAAACTCTCGGTTATCCCAGGAAAAAAAATTTTGGGCAACGTTTGTTTCAAGCATGAATTATACCATATTAAATGGGTATCAAGATGCTGTCATCTGAACCTGAACCATTAAAAATATGGGGATGCTGTATATCTAATCTAACAAACACCAGTTACCCCAGATTGATGAACAAACGCATCAACTATGTTTTCAAATGAATACATGATCTATCTACCAACGACAAAATGCTATTCCTGGACAGAGGTAGACGCACATAACAAGATAGCAAGTTGGTTTTCAACAGGGAGTGGACAATAAATAATTGTTAAGCCCGCCAGATTCTTTTATGTTGATTGTTGAAGATGAATATCAACGAGCTTCCTTTCCATGCTGTTCTTCTTGTGAAAAGTGCGATTTGCCCGTTTTCCTTCTGATTGTTACTTATTCATATCAAACTCCACATGCTTCAGATCTGTAATCTTGATACCCTTCTTGTATTGTCTACATTCAGGTTTCTGTATATCTATATACATTAATCCTCAATAAGAGGTAATGCTTCAAGAAACTTGTTAGTTGTTATGTTGTGAAAATTTTTATGGGCATACCATGAACTTGAGGCTTTAATGATTGGCTTTAAGAAGTCATAGCACAAGCATCTTGAGAAATGAGACCTGAAGTTGGAAGCAGCATAAAGCAACCTAAAGGTCATCCTCGAGGCTTGAATGGAACATCAGCTGATAATCCCTGCAGTTTCATCATGCAATAGTACTTGGGTGGTGCGATTGCACCAGCTTTTGTACACAAATCAACCACTGCTGGGGCATGTCCATAAAATGACCGCCATTTGTCCTGAAGAACAGTAGGATCCTGTGGCCTTCGAAACCAGACAACCTTTTGAGGAAGCAAATCATCAACTTGAGCTTTCTTCCAAAGATGAGCCCCACGCCAACTCTCATACTTGAATAGTCCACAGAGACGAGCTTTATGCCCAGATGGCCCAACATGAACCTCTGAACAGTATTTACACACCTTAGCAGGATAGACCATCAACAACTTCTCAACACCTGATCTAAGCACCTCCCAAGCGTTCAAAGTTCCTTCGGCTACCAACCTCAGGTCATGAGTCGACAAAGATTCAGCACCTACGCACTCTAAATTGTTTGTAGATACCTCTTCCTTGTCAAGATCTGCACCTGCTTGCAAAGAAAGTTCAATAACTGCAGGTATCCGGTTATAATCGAATCGTTGATCGTGTTTTATTACATCCTGAAACATGTTCTGTAGGTGAAATGTGTCCACAGGGACAACTATATCCTTTACACCCCCTTTGATCCATTCATGAAGCTTATTCTTGGCATGCCGTCTGTAACCATGGCAACTCTTAATTGCATGACCCTTCTCCCCAATATACACTTCTGGACAGAATCTGCATGCACAAGGGTGCATTTTACAAAATCAATTATCACATTGACAACGAAAGACATAAGAGTGCATATGATCCTTGAAAACTGAAAGATATAAACACAGTGCATCGTAAAAAGGTACACGATAAATTAAGGAGTGTTTGGATGTGCGCATTGGAACATTTTAATTAAATTGCTGCAACTTGAAGCAGCAATACGGTTTTTAATGTTTGATAAATAATGATTTTTTGCTTTTGATTGCCTGATTATATGGAGAAAATAATTAGTTTCATACAAGCCACAATAAATTTATAAAACATGAAATAAAATACATGTTTACTCCTTCTAAAAACTATCTTCATTGCAGGTTTGCAACTAAGTATCATATTGATTATTTTATGTCACATAATCAAGTTCACAACGCAAGTCCAAACACGCCATTGATGTTGCTCGAAAAAACTTCATATGAACTATAAGTAAACTTATGACATGTGCAACGAAAAATACTTATAGAACAAGGGAAAAAAAATGAGCAGGAGATAGAGATGGAGAATACTTGCAAGACCAGATGGGTATTACTTGGAGAAGGATGGATACACCTTGTATCAAAAGGGTTCTGGACCTTAGAACATCATAGGCTACAGGGACCATGGCTTTTACAGGATAATCTTTGGCTCGATTCTCAATCCGCTTGAGGATCATGGGCCTCAGCTTTTTAAAATCTACTTTCGCACTTGATCGGTATTGTCGGGAAATTCCAATCAACCCTTGCATCAACATCGCACCATACCATAGTTTCGGATTATTCATATCTGTCATACATGTATGTATATATTACATCAGAAGCTTTTACAAATGGAGCAAGTCCATCCTAGATCAATGCCACATAGAAATTAGAATGAGAAAATCGCATTCAGATGAAGACAGACATATGTACAAGAAGAATTAGGCTTGAATTCGAACCCTAGAAATACTGTGAGTTTGTCCAGAGACACAGTGAGCTCTATCTAACATCTTGAAAACCATCAGCAATTGATGTAGCCAGCTCAATCTTACAATTTAGCACTTGTAAACTTCAAAATCATTTTCGGAAGAAAAATTATAATTTTATGTAATATACGTTCTCAATCACACTGAAACATTCAAATCGGTATACATAAACATGCGAATTGCCCCAATTCACGAGTTATAGATTGAGCTTTCATGATCAACAACGATATTAATGAAACCATGCGTATGCGGTGCAACAAAGAATCCGAAAAATCAAATACCCAACAATCAGCAACTCGATTACTAAGAAATGGAACAAGAAGAAGAAGAAATCGAATGGAAAGAAAGATCAGGAGACTGATGCACTTACTTGTACCCGGTGCTAACATTCGAATAATCGTTGATGTGTAGAAGATGATTGCATTTGTAAAGCAGATCTCAGAGAAATTTCTATCTCTTGGGTTTGGGTTTTGAATTTTGATACCTGACCTAACTACTTATATGGGCTTGGGCTTTGTGTTTTTAGCATTTAAAAGGCCGTACACTACTTTTATTACAAATTCATTTGTCACAATTTTTTTTTATTTTCATAATTTTATACCTATTTAAAAGGTGTTGCTTCATGCACCATACTCTACAACTATTATTTCTTTAGGTCAATTAACATATATCTCTTTCAATGAAAAAGATGAACCATATATCCAATCATAAACAACAATTTAGTCAAATTATATGTCAAAATTATAAAGTATGGTATATGAGAAATTAGAGTATGGTGCATAAAGAAATTGTCTGCTTCTCTTGTTCCAAAGTCTTCATTGTATTTCTATCCGGTTGGAGCTTTGATTTCCTCTGGCTCCAACCACAGTGGTACTAGATGGAATATGAAACTGTAGAGTATGGATGGACAGGTTTGGTACCGAACTCCATCCCTTCACTCACCTCTTTCTCTTACTGACACTGTTGGTTTCTTTCTATTCTTTAAAGTTAAAACTAAAATAATTATTTTTGGAATTGCGAACCAATTATTGTTTTATGTAAGTACATTTAAAATTAAAAATATAACATGTATTATTAATAAATATGGATGGTATAATAATAAAACAAAAACAAGGCGGTAAGTGGTAGGTAGGTGATGAGAATAGAGAGGGAATTGAAGAAATTTATTTGTGATGAATTCATGTCATGTCATGTTTAATCATGGATCACGTGAGAGACTATAAAGCTGGTCCTGCTCTGCTCTGCTCTGCTACGCTACTCCTATCCCACCCAAAATTTTAGGCATTGGCTACGTGTGTGTGTGTATATAAATTTAGTCAATTTCTTCATGCACCATCCTCTATAATTTTGACCAATGATTTAACTAAATTGTTGTTTATGATTGGGTGTATGGTTTCTCTTTTTCATTGAAAGTAATATAGGTTAATTTACCTAAATATTATATGTTGTAGAGTATGGTGCATGAAGTAGCACCCATAAAATTATTCGTTGTGAACATTGTGAACAAATAAAATATTATGTAATCATTCATATATATCAACAAGTGTTTGTACATGATTTAAATGTTCATAGAAGTATCTACAACAAGATTCAGAACGTTCAAAAGGTTCATAGTAGTGTTTGTAACCAAATTCATAGAATTCAACCAGGGCCGGTCCTGTGGTTTTTGATGCCCAGGGCGAAACAATAAATAATAATGCCCTATCTAAATACTCGTAAAATAAAATAATACACGAACATAGAACGATAAAACCTGATTAAAATAGGCAACTTAGTCGGTTAGTCCTTTGGCTATTGAGTTGGTATAAAATCAGATATTTCCAAGTTCCAATTTAGTGCTGCCTGTGAAATCAATTGGTGTTGCTGCCTTGGGTTGTTCCAGCTTCCAGACTTCCAAAGAAATCGACCAGTCCTTGGTTTGAAACTAACAAGTAATCGACGAAGAGTTGTAGTGCTCCTTTGGTGCTGAAATCAAATCGATCTGTGAGAAATTTTTAGAAATTCTCAGCAAATTAATCTCATAATCATAAATACCTTGGTAGAATTTTAAGCAAATCAAACCATACTTTGCAAACGAACAGTTATTGACACTGAGATATATAGCAAATGATAAACCACATATTATTTTCATCCAAAAATAAAAGAGAAGATAAGGATGCCATACAGACTTGGAATTAGTCATATATAAATTGAAAAACATGATGTTACAGGATCAATCAAGAAGGAATTCATGGCAATGATACATAAACCAAAATGGGAAGATGGATTCATCGTTCGAAGTTGGAACTACCTGCACCAAAATTTCTTTTTGGAACAAAGGAAGCAATTAATACATTGTTGTGGGTTGGATCCTCATGCCAAATAAGAAACACTCAAACACTACTACACAAGACTACAAGAAAAGTTTTGCTACTGAGTGTTGTCTAATCAAATTATCAAAACAAGAAGATAAAAAGCGATAAATCACAATTGAAATTTGTCAAAACTATCAGATTATCATTTATTCATTTACCAGCATTCAGATTTGAGATTTGATATTTCAATAACCGTTAACTGAAGAGACGAGATACGGCGAGATACGGTTTCGGACGAAGACAAATCGAATAATCAGATTCAATACAAATTTATACCTTGAGGTCGTGATCGAATCATCAAAGTCATTAATCAATACAAGTTATACATATAACTTATACTTAAATAGTGAATACCTGATCATATATTCGAATGACAAAGGCAGATTCAGAAGTTCAGATTGGCAGCCTCAAAAATCAAATGCCTCAATCGGTCAATTAGCCTCAAAATCGAAATCAATACATGAATATATGTCTGTACGAAATCAGAGATTTGAATATTTGATGCAGATATGGATCCAGAAGCAGAAACCAACAGACTGTGTTCGTAGGTTTTCGTCTTTTCGACTTTTGTACAGATTTAGATGGAGCAGATCATGTCATCGTATTCGAAGGGTCTCATCACCCTCGATCTACTCCATATTGTTTGGCTGCTTTGATTGAATCCATACATCTTCTTTGTATCTTCCCAACGCAACTGAGTTCCCTCTCCCGAATCTCAAATCCCCGCTTCGTCCGTTCACCTACGCTGCTTGCTTTCTCCACCAGATTGGGCCTACTATAAGACCCCTTATGCTAAATTTTTTATGCCCCTAACAATTTGTTGCCCTGGGCCGTGGCCCAGATTGACCCCCCTATTGGGCCGGCCCTGAATTCAACAAGATTCATAAAATTCGACAATTACATAGAATCAGGTGCGGATCCAGAAATTCAGTCCTTTAATTTTTGAAATTACTTTGTTAATCCTTTAAATTATTAGAATTATGTTATAAACGTCATGAAATATTTTATAAATGATCGGAATTATATGTGATGAAATTTGATGGATTTCATTTAGAAAAACTATAGCGTCTAAATGTAACTGCTCTGTCAACGTGCTTATAAAGATACTCTGATTTGTAAGTTAATATATATACGTGTGTGTGTGTGTGTGTGTGAAGTCTTTAGCAATTTCGTAAAATTTTAAATTATTCTGCATTTTGTCAAGTATGATGAGTAATATTTTGGGAAAATACTCTGATAAATGAAAGAAATTAAGATGTTGAATTGTGGGTGTTTCAACATTCAAGGACAATTGATGAGTTTATTCAATTACAAGAACAAAATATGAGGCTTAATGTTAGATACAAGGAAAAACGACATGGTGTTGGAGTCATTTAATAACAGTGTTTTTTTAGTAAAGACTGGCAGAGCTAATTCAAATTTGTAGAGGTGAAAGTCATGATGTTTATTTTAGGTGGAATACTTGGGTGCATGGAAAGGTAAAAATATGCATTTGGAGAGCAAGTTGCCAACTTTCCTCAACCTCGTCGATAGGGGTTTATCGGTAAGTAACACTTTATGGCCGTCATGTAATGCTATCATGAAATCACTTACGTCTATTTTGAATGCCTGAAGTGCAAGAGGATCTTGAGGAAAGTGTGGGTTAGTGAAATGTTTAATTTTCTATGTTGTTGACTTGTTGAAATGGGATTGCCTCAATCTGAACATGCAGGGTAGTACATCTTTACATGTTTTTCAGCCGATGATCAAGGTAACATTTTGGAGTGTTTGGAAATGAAGAAACAATGTGGTTTTTTATTCTTCTGATGATCAGTGAAGGTTCTTGATGAAGATTTCTTTCCAAGTATTCAAGTAAACTATTTGTCGTGGATTGAATATAATTGCAAAAAGATTGGATGGTAGTGTTTAACGGGTTAGTTTGTATGTCTTTTTTGTCGATAGTTGAGATGTGCCTCTTTTGGACCTCTTGGTGCTCTAGCTTTCTCCCACTTGAAGATTTTCTTATTTTTGGTGTTTAATAAATTCAAATTTTTTTAAAAAAATTATTCTTTATAAAACATATATGTTTTGTCTACCTGTAACGTGCGAGAGAAAACCTATTTCTAATAACAACCAAATTATTTGAAAATAAGAAATATTTTTAATATTTGTGTGCAAACGTGTGAGATATAAAGTAAAACTGTAACAGTGAGAGAAAATAAAAAGTAAAAAAAAATCGCATAGTATTATTGAGGTGAAGAAAAACAAAGATTCTGAGCATCCCAATAATGTTACTATTCACTGTCAATGTCAGACGTCCTTTTATTTACTTAATTTTATTAATTTTTAAAAACAATATTTATTTATTATTACTTGCGTTATTCTTCTTCCATTCATTCCTAAATTATGGACATGAATTTAAGTAGAAATAAAAAATAAAACTGAGAGAAAATAAAGATATAGATCTAGGAAAAGAATATATTTTTATTTATGTTTTAATCGATCTAAATGGAAAAAGTAAAGGACCAATTTCTTATGTTACTGAATGGATAACAATAAGTATTAAATTAAAGACAAAGGACCATTTGATGTTAAATTAAAAAATAAATAATGGTTTTATATTAACAAGATAAATAAATATAATTAAAAAGAAGGAAATTATAAATGTAGTTAACATTAAAAGTCCGTTTGACATACATCTTGAAATACCCATAGGAATTTCATTTTATGACTTTTTAAAATAGATGTATACTCATAGGAATTTCGTTTTATGGTTTTTTTTTTTTTTAGAATAGATGTATACTCATGGGAATTTCATTTTATGATTTTTAAAATTTTCAACACTTTTTTTAGTAAGCTGCAATTGGGAAATTTTTTGTAAAAAACTTATTAAAAGAATAAAATATCTTAAATAAAATATAGATAGCTTGAAGTTATGAAAAATAAATTTATAAAATGACTTTAGTTAATTATGATGAGACGATGGTGATGGAATTGATAGTTACATAAGGAATGCAGTTCTTCCATCTCTATTAGTTTTTTTTTATTTGAGGACGTGATTTTTCTTTTTTCATTCGATTACTCTATGTTTTTTGAATTTTGATTAAGAGGAAAAGAAAAGATGAAGAAAAGAGAGAGAAAAAAGGTAAAAAATTTTTTTTTTAAAGGATACATGGTTGATTTCTTTGTTTGTTTATCTTTCTTTTCACTTATGGGAAGAGATGATTGAACTATTCTTTTCTTTAAAAAATGAACATTCAACAGTTTAAACCGGTAAATCGAATCAGATTTAGCCTGAAAGCGAACCAAACTGGTCGTATTCAATTTGGTTCTCGATTCACAATATTTATAGAATTGGTTTTTAACAAGTCTCGATTTTGCATTTTGTTCATTGAAAATTTTGTAAAAGTCAGGTTCGAACTAGTACACTTCAGTCCGGTTCTCAAATTTATTTTTTTAACTTTTTGATTTTCGGTCCAGTTTTAAACTGATGCACACCGCTTTTTCCTTTCAATTCCTTTTATCTTCATCCTTTAAAAATATTTAAAGACATTTTTTGTTTCCTATTACTTTTTCTTTCTATTTTTATTATTCTCTCCTAAAATTATGTCAAATAACACAACAATAAAAAATGAAATGAAATTTTAATTTTTTTTATGTAATTCGATTCAATTTTTATTAAAAGTCCTTCCTATCAAATAAAAAACAATAATAACTCATTCCATTTAAATAACATAAACAAAGGTGACAATATATCATAATAATTCATTAAGCTAGCTTGCCAATTTCATTACATAGGATCAAATAGAGTGTGAAATTAAAGAAAGAAGAATAACCGCATAAAACTCACACGCAAACAATGAGGAAAAAGTTATATAGTAGAAAGCATGCAGGTATGGTGTGTGTGTGCGCGCGCTTTCCAACATTTAAGATTTAAGCTTTTTACCCAATCCAATATCAAAATCCAACAAAAAGTCTTCATTTTTTGATTCTCAGAAACCTACCAACAACACATTCAAACATCAATTAAATTCTAAATGGCTCCTCAATTCATCATCATCATCTTTCTCTTCCTGCTACTACTGTTCACTTCGTATTCCTCTTCCCGCCGGATCCTCCACCAACCATTCTTTCCGGTCGCCGATTCTACACCCCAACCTCCGTCATCTTCCCCACAACCACAACCACAACCACAACCACAACCTAAATACCCTTTCTCTTCACTAACACCGCCTGCTCCTCCTATCCATCACCACCACAACCACCGATTCTTCCCTTTCTACAACCCTCCACCCACCACCACCACCGTCCCTTCCACTTCTCTCCCCACTTTTCCCGCCAACATCTCTTCCATTGTTATCCCTTCTTCTTCTTCTTCTTCTTCTTCTTCTAAAACCCATTTCTCCAAAAAACTTCTTCTCCTTTCCCTCACGCTCACCCTTCTTTCTATCGCTGTTATAGCTGCTGTTCTTGCCTCCCTTTTATACCACCGCAATCATAATATAAAACCACCAACCTCCGACAGTCTTCGGTTGTTTCCGGCTAATCTTCCCACGTCCGACAAACCCCCACCACCTCCTACTCTCCCCCTCAACTTCTCCACTCCCAGCTCCGAGTTTCTTTATCTTGGTACGCTCGTTAGCCCCTTACACGACCACAAACCTCAAATATCTAACACCCACGCCGCCTCCTCCACTACCCTCGGTTATAACAGGTTGGGTTCGCCGGAGCTACACCCACTCCCGCCTTTACCCCGTCAAGATTTTCATCACCAACACAACCTGCAGGATGAAGACTTCTTCTCTGATTCGAAAGAATCTCCGGTGGCCTTTCAACACCAGGTTAATTCACCGCCACCGCCACCTCCACATCCGCCGCCACCGCCACCGCCAACTGGGTTTTGTGATATTGAAAGAAGAGAAGAGATTTTGAAGCCAAAGTTAAAATCTTTGCATTGGGATAAAGTAAGAGCAAGTTCAGAGAAAGCAATGGTGTGGGATCGGTTGAAGTTTAGCTCTTTTCAGTGAGATTCATTCATCTTCCTATTAAAATTTTTAGAAGACAGTAGTAGATAACAAGTAAAAAAAGCCAATTTTACATCATAACTATTTACAATTAATGCCAATCATAAAAGTTAAAAATAAATGTGATTTGAGCATACCGTAACGGACTGTAACATTTTCTTATCCATCGGTAATTAAGAAAGTTAGAAGTAGGTTGTTCTTTTGGTAGAAATATATTAAAAAGGTAAAGTTCTTTCGATTTGTAGTAATTTTATATCTATGTCAAGAGTATTTCAACAACTTATTTAGGATCTCCGCTTTGGATTAAAAAAGGATTCGGATAAAAAAAAGACTCCACACCTCCCTGAAATTTTAAAATCCAATCATTTTTGATTCATCATTTTAGAATCATGCAATCCAAATGGCACCTTAGTTTCTATTTTTTAATTGGGATTTTAAAAAACACGTAGGTTGAACGAGGAAATGATAGAGACATTGTTTATGGCGAACTCGTCAAAACTGGCACCGAACCACAGAACCAATAGACCGATGGTGGAACCCATGGTTGCAGCAGACATGAACCAAAAGAACAGGGTCCTAGACCCACACAGGTCCAGGAACATTGCTATCCTTTTAAGGGCTTTTAACTTGACCATTGACGAAGTCTGTGAAAGTATTTCACAAGGTATTATTACTATTATATATCTGACCATTTTACTTGCTCATTATGTTTCTTGCTTGCTTTCTTGATTTTTGAAGTTTGCAAATTTTCCCACGTGTTTGCCATGATCGATATGATGCTAAATATGCATAAATACGTTGGCGAATTGTTCATCGATGGTATGATTTTCCGAAACAGGTAACGTTGATACCTTAGGTTCAGAGCTACTAGGGAGTTTGTTGAAGATGGCTCCAACAATGGAGGAAGAAGTTCGATTGAAAGGGTTTGACCATTCATTGCTTGCCGAGCTTGATCCTGCTGAGAAGTTTCTTAAATCCGTTATCGGTATACCTTTCGCATTTAAAAGGATTGATGCAATGCTTTACATATCAAATTTCGATACGGAGATTGAGTATCTTAAGGGTTCGTTTGAAATCATTGAGGTAATTCGATCACCTTTTTCATCTATGGATTTATAACCCCTTTTTTTTTTTTTGTTAAAAGCATTTGTTTGATTCTTGTAATTCACAGACGGCTTGTCGTGAGCTTAGAAACAACAGGATGTTCATAAAGTTGCTTGAAGCTGTGCTAATGGCGGGGAACCGAATGAATACAGGGACAAACCGTGGGGACGCTCGTGCCTTTAAGCTCGACACGCTTCTTAAGCTCGTAGATGTGAAAGGTACCGATGGGAAAACTACGCTCTTGCATTTTGTTGTACACGAGATTACCAAAGCTGAAGGATGTCGCCTTGCGGGCGCTGATCTTGATTTCGTGGGAAACGTTAAACCGCAACCAGAACTCCATGACGAGATCGAGTTCACAAAGCGTGGTCTTGAAGTTGTTTCCAGCCTTGGTGGGGAACTTTCGAGCGTTAAGAAGGCTGCAACCATGGATTTCGACTTGCTTTCAAAGGAAGTAGGAAGACTAGCCATGGGCATACCCAAGATTCGTAAAGTCGTATCTTTAAACGAAAAAACTGGATCAAACAAACGATTTTCAGACTCCATGAATATGTTTCTGAAGAGAGCTGAACATGATATGGATAAGATCGAAGCCGAAGAGCAACTATCGTTTTCAATGGTGAAAGAAACTACCGAATACTTTCATGGGAATTCATCCATGGACGAAGCTCAACCGTTGCGTATATTCATGGTGGTACGGGAGTTCTTGTCGGTTCTTGATCGAGTGTGCAAGGAAGTTGGAAAGATCAATGAAAGAACTACGGTCAGGAGGAGTTGTGGGCGCGACTTCCCCTTACCGTTGTCGACGGGTCAAAAGCTTCCATCTGTTTTTCGTAAACTCGACGAACGTTAGCGCTTTGGTTCGTCGGATGGCGAAGACGACTCCACCCCGATCTAACGGTTCCAAAGTCATGTGTTATGTTGTTCAATTGAAAGGGTTGAAACTTAATCGAATGAATTTTGTGTAAAAGATTTTGGAGCCGTTTTTCTCTCTGTCCAAAATCGTTTCTGTTAGATAAGTCGCCAAGTCGGCGTATTCCTCCTATACATTACTTCGCTATTCATATTTTTAAGTAAAAATATTCTACTTGATGCTTATCAACTGTTTTGGTTTTTTTTTTTTTTTTTTCCGGGATATTTGTGTAAAAAACCACAACAACCATTTTTTATTGTACAAAAAACCCTCAATCTGTAAAATTTCACGGAATCAGATTATTATCGGTTTTATCCAATTGATAGTCACATGACATTGTCGATAAGTCACCAATGATCATTAGAATTTTCATTGAAAAAGTAACTTCCGATAAAAAAAACATAGATTTGAAAAAAAAGAACAAAAATTGGATTTGAATAATAATATAAAGAGAAGTAACGTTGTTGGTGAGAATATTTGTCAGTCTTTTTTTTTTAAAAACCTCATTTGATAAATTTTAGTTAGCAGGGTTTTTTTGTGACGAAAAATGACAGAGGTTCCAATGGAAAAAATGATTCAATTTATGGGTTTTTTCCACAAATTTTTTTTTTTTTTTTCCATGAAAATATTCTACTAGATGCTTGTACTTTTCTAGGCAAATTGTTTCTGTTCAGACTTAAAATTTCATACTTTTATCTTAAGTAGTCTTATAAAAAATTGACTTACAAAAGTAGATAATTACTATGTATTAAGTTTTAATAATGATTTTATGTTTACAAAGTAGTCTTTTTAGGAAATTCATTAAGTAAATAAATAAACGTGAACTTGTTATTTAAGTAAATTAAAGATATAATAATTACATAACACCTAAAACTATGCGTTTGTTGGGTGGACATTTATTTAGAGACGAATGAAGTAAAAAGTTGTGACATTTTTTACAATGAGAAATTTATATAGAAAACCTCATAACCGTTGTTTTGTACAAAAAACCCAAAATCATCTTTTTTGTCTAAAAAACATTCAACTGACAAAATCTCATAAATTTAATGTTTTTTTTTTTCAAAAAATGACCTACAACCCGTCAAATTGTTGCAATGAGTTGACATGGATGAAATAACCTGTAGACTTGAAGATACCAACGACTGTAGCTGGAGGCAGAAGGATGACGTGCGTCACGGGTGGAGGAGGCTGGACAAATAATACTTGAAATCTTGATCCCATCGGCTGGTCTTAGATCTCCTGGCTTGAAGATGTGAGATTTTAGGAATTCTTGTTAGATGGATTGAATGTGTGAGATTTCCATATCCTTGTTCGATTGCTTTCATTGTGTGAGACTTCCAGATCCTTGTTCGATGCGAAAAAAAACCTACAAATGATGAAAGAATGAAAAGGACGAGCTTCGAGGTTCTGGTCGGAAGCTTATTCAGTGATGGAGGTTCCCAACAAGTGTGTCAGAGGCTTTAGGTATGTTTGGCATGACTAGCTGAAGCTGTGAGCTAGCTGGAGGTTCTGGGAGTTGTAGTCTTTTGTTTTTATAAATGTGTTTGGTAAAAGTAGTCGTAGTTGTAGCTTTTAGTATTAAATGACAATAAAAAAACATTGATATTAATTAAAAGTTGTAATTTATAATTATTTGGAGGGTAAAAAGTAAATTTGCTTGACCAAAAGCTCAAGCTCGTTTTGAAAGTTACTTTAATTAGCTTCTCGTGGAAGAGCTTTTGGGAGCTTTCAAATCCGAATCAAAAGTTTAAGTTTTTATCAACCAAACAGAGATTTTGAGTTTGAGCTTCCAGAAATCAAAAGCTCCCAAAAACTCATTGTCAAACGCAGGAGAGCCTTAATGAAAAAGATTGTATGCTTTTAATTTAATTATATCAATTGGATTTATAATTAATTAATTATTAACATTAATATCTTAATTATTTTTTTTCTAAATTTAAAAACCTAGGGGTGCGTTTAGTTACCGAAACTTTCCAAAATTTGCATCTCACTTTTCAACAAAAATGAAAACTTGTTTACTTTACAACAATTTCATAAATTTTCATTTCACTTTTTAAAATAACACTTTTCATATTCTCTCTCTTACTTTTCTATAACCTACCCTATATTTTTTTTATACTCTCTTTCTCTCTCTTAATTTTCTATCACCTAACCTATTTTTCTTATTTTATAATCATCTATCTTATATTTCTTAAAACAAAAATTTGATCATCTAAACAAGTTTTCACTTTTCCTAGATACCATTGTTTTTTCTAAAAACTATAACTTGAAAACTGAAATAAAAAAATGACAAGTTTTCGTGAACTAAATGCAACCTAGATGTTTGTGACACATTAATGACACATGTGCGCCACCTTAGAACTTTTTGCCACGTGGCCGCCACATATGCAAATTTTGCAACGTAAGCAAGATAACCCGTTGTAGCCGACAACACACTAAATTCATATGAATGTACCGGTTGGGAGGTATTTTGAGGTAAAAGAATAGTTAGGAGGGCTTTTTTATGCAAAAAAGGGACAATTTTAAGGGTATTTTCGAAATAATTATAGAACGAAATTGTCGTCGTTTTTTAGATTCGAAATAAATTGAAAATCAAAACAATTCATCATTATTTTCTTTTGGAAAAATTGAAAATATGAATGGTTAATTTTTTTTTTTTCCGTTTGAGCAAGTTAAAAAGTCATAATGGTTCGTTGATTTTTTCCGTTTAGAAAAGTTTAAAATCCTAATGGATAGTTGTTTTTTCAGTTTGAAAAAATTAAAAATTGCAAATAACAAAATATTTTAGTTTTCAAACTAATAAATTCGTGTTATATTTCGTACGGAAAAAAGATGAACCCATCGAATTTTTAATTTTTTGCCGATTGAAAAACAAATTTATGAACGTTTTTTCGGTTTTAATAATAACAACAATGATAATAAATCAAATTAAATTTAGGTTTAAGATTATAAAAAATTAATGCATCAATTTTATGTAGTACGTTGCTATTTTATGAGTAAATTGTTATATTAAGCAGACTCGATGCTGACATGACAGCTTATACATATGCCTAATCACTACCCAACCAGTCATCAAGTGTTGCTACTATAAAAAGATTATTTAGGTTTAATGTTTTAATAGAAAAATTTCAGCTGCTATTTTAAAAGAAATATTTGGCAGATTGCTATAATAAAAAGTTAACGTAGAGTGTGTTGCTATTTCGTGCAGTTTGTCTTTTTCGTTTTTTTTGTTCCGCTTTCCACCAGGGACTCCGATTCCTCTCTCCATTTCTCTTCCCGTTCTTCGTCATCGATCTTCAGGTCTCTTCTCTTCTTCAGGTACTGTGATACCCTAGTTTTATTGTATTAATCCTTTTTTCTAATAAATCTAGCTTAATTCTGCAGCGTTTTGACTACTTTACATCTATAATTATTGTCTTATAAAAAAATTATGATAATTATATTTACCGCCTGACATCAAGCAAAGAGGAGCTAGGAGGATGATCAAACGATAAATCCTTAACTTCATAATTGATTTCATGATTCAACCGTAGTATTTTTCGTATTCAAATTTGATACCGACTTTCTAGATCCAAAACCAGTATATATATATATATGTGTGTGTGTGTGTGTGTGTGTGTTTTCTGGAGATCGAGGTGTAGTTTTAAGCGCAATCATCATTTTCTTAAGATGAAATCTCCCCTGATGATTAAAATTCGTTATTATGCGTGTGAGTGTGAGGGAGAGAATGTGTCGATATCACATTTTAACAAGCAATTTGTAACAAGGGTAGTGGTAAATTTGGGTGGTTTCTATAAATTTATCCAAAAGTTTGCCGGGCTTAGGCAGAAGGAAATTTTTTTTTTTTTGGGATTGTCCAAGAGATTTGCTAGTGAAATTGGGGGCCTGCCAGCCTGGGAGGTGATAGTTTACATAATTCCACTTGATATTCTCGTAATTCATATGTATGTATTTGGTATCAAGTGTTGTGCATTACCGTTATGGCTGGACTACGGCATAAAATTGTACATTAAACTATATTGTACCGGCCAAACAAAACCATCAAACTGGTTTAGGGATGTTCAAATTACACTGACAGAGTTTTAGCTCTTTTGTTTTGTAAAACATCATAAATCTGAGCATGGAGTATCAATAGTTAATGACTAACGTAGAAGCTTCAAACTGACATGAATATTTGTAAATAAAAGAAAACATACATACACTATTATAACATGAAATAATTAATTGAGAATGTTTCAAGTTTCGACTTAATATACTAAGTACATATTAATATAATTTTAATTTGTAAGGTATGGAGTTTGAACTTTTGAAACTAATAGTGTATTGTTTAGGACATGGGAAATAGTTTTTAAAAGCATGGCATTTATGCCTACATGATCATGCCAGATAGAATAACTGTTCGGCATTTTCTTCATTGCTGCATCATCTGTTTTTGAGTTTTTCTTGGTATTATCATACTTCAAGTGTCAGCTCACCCAGGCCCTATAATATAACTACTACAGAATTCTTTGTCTCCCCAAGATTGTCACTTCCTAAATTATTATTGTTGTATGTCTCCATTGTTTGAAGGAGTGCCACTTTGATCAAGCATATCCAAAATACCATCGACTTAGGTGCCAAAACCAGGTTAGTAAGGTAAAATCAAGTTTAAAAATAAAGACAGATCAAAGTGAGAAAGTAAACTTTTGGCTGTAGAACTGTACACATCGTCATGTGTGGTTCATTTTTGAACCATAGCGATTTTTTAGTACTAATGGGAACTGAAACTCTTTACATGTACCATTATGATTATAAGGAATTTTAAAAGATCATCATTGAATTTCACCACTCGATCAATCGACTCAATAATAAGCAGAATAATCTGAATTACTAAATAACTAAATAACCGAGAGAAGAATACTTAAAGTGGGATGTGAAGTGGCTAAGTACAAAAGAAAATAACAATACAACAGTACTACAGAAAAGCATTGTTGCTTTATTGAGGTCCCTAATTTTGGTTTATTTATTTTCCCCTCTTTTTGTGCAGTGTATTATATAATTAGATTTTTGTGTTAATAAGCCTCATTTGTATGATAATCTGCCACAGGGTTTGGTTGCCTATAACAATGTTTAAGGGTACACTTACTAGTGATGATTTTTATTCTGTTATTGTATTAATAGATGTTTCAAGGGTTCCCAAATATTATTAATACAGTCGACTACAAGATTTGAACCACTCTGTATAGAGCTGGCTGATTAGATCATAATTTTTATGCATTAGACCCTTCAAACCAACACTTAGACACTTAGGAAGATTTTGTTTATTTTTTTCTAACTACTTCATAAATTTATATCATTTTTCCAAACTTCTCATCAACCAAAAATTCTTGCATGGTATTCAAATAAATCACAAGCACCAAATGCGGTCTATACTGTCAACTGCCGTTTCTATTGACTATTGAGGTACCTTTCTTATTAGAAAAACTCTTGCATGCTAAGTTCTTGTATCCTTAAAAAGGATAAGAATTTCAGTTACTTGATTATAGAGAAGTTGAAAATTCTCTACAAATTCAATAGAGTTCAAAGTTAAACTTTCATAATGACGTGTAGTTCCATATATCATACACATCCCATCACATTGTTGTCCACCAGATTTTCTTCAACTAAAGAAGAGGAGTGTCCCATTCATTCATCGGGTACTAATTGCAATTACCCACAATTTCTCATCTATTAAATTGTAATCTTGCTTTACTTATTGAAGTCTTCTCTGTAATCTTGGTTACTGATGTTTCTTCAGAGAGAGTTTGTGGATCATTGAAAAGGCGATCAACATTCTTTATCCCGAAAAAGAAGGAAAGTAGCTTATTAAAATAAGGCTAGAAGGAGAAGAAAGAAGAGCAAATACAATGTTGCTAGCTGTGCTGATTGCCAACTCTGAGGGCAATATCCTCGTAGAACGGTATCTTGAAACCCTTTCTACAATGTACATTCTGCTTCAAAAGGGAACCACAATGATTATGAGCCAACAGTCATTAGTTATATTACGTCTTCCAAACCCATATTCACATGCTTCTAAGGAGTTCTGGTCATTATAATATATTCTTGTGTAAAGAAGGGGTTGTACCTGCAGGAGTTTGTTAAATTATTCTTCCTGGTGAATGTGTCTTTTGTTCAAAACAGTTAAGTAGGGAGCATTTGATCTTTGTGGGGTGTAGGTCACTGCAAACTACCATTTCTGTATGTCCTAGAAGGGTCTCAAGTCTCAACACCCACAAGATATAAAGTTGGATTTCCTTGTAAAAAAATTTATTCATCTTCCGGAGGTAAGCATCACTTGAATGCAATCCATAGATGATAAATGCCTCGGTGAATGACAAGGGACTTGGAGAAACTAAAAATGCTTATACAGGTTACCGTAGTATTCATCTTTGTGTAAAATTTGATAAGAATACTCTTTTAATGACATTCACTGGATGACCGGAAAATGATGCAATTGTTGTTTATAAAATCCAAAAACTACTATATGACTGAAAGTGGGCAACTAGAAGCCAAAAGACTTATGGTGGCGTTTGGTTCGATGATTGGAATTTGAAGGAATTGAAATTAAAAATTTTTAGTTATAATATGTTTGGTGGTGAGGGATAAAAGATAGTTTTTAGTATTGGTTAATGATGTAGGTTGAAAACTTGGAATCTACTTCATGTATGGGTTGGAATCTAATTCATGTATGGGTTGATAAGAATGTCAAATTCCTATCAACAAAGGATTTGATGGCAAATAACTAATTTTAACTCTTCATTTTTGTTATTAAAAGTTTAAAACAAGCTAAATTTAAATTTCAATTCCTTCGAATTCCTTTTTGTGAACCAAAAGCCGCCATATTAAATTATGGAGTAATTCATGTCACAGTGTTCGCTGAACAAAGGCAACTCTTCCCATTATAAATTACTGATTCTGCAGCTAAACTAGTCTTATATGATGGCACACCTATTGTAGCACTTTGTCCATTCGTATGTTTATATTTATGTGTGTGTATGTGCAATATTTGCAGTTTCAATGGTGTTCCTGGTGAGGAACGTCTTCATTGGCGATCTTTTTTAGTTAAACTCGGAGCAGATAACCTTAAAGGTGTCAAGAATGAAGAGCTTCTTGTGGCATGCCACAAGTAAGTATCTTATACTGATCAACTCTGCTAATTTGCTTATTATATTCTTTTATTGTATGAATCTGAGGTTGAGAGGGCGTACAGGAGTTTCTAACACTTTAACTCAGCATTGAATTTTAGCCTAGTAGTTAGTTTCTTGCTATAGTACGAGCGTACTAATTCCCTGACATGGGATTAACCATTCCCTCTGGTCAAAAGTGTACCGTTTTTTTTTCCAGACTGAATTTAGTTGGATAATTTGTGTAGCCCAGTGATTGTTTGTATTAATCAAACAATCTTACATAAATACCATGGTTTTCCCCCTTTGACATGCATGTATGTTTCTCTTCTACTTGTCCCAGTTCTGTTAATCTTTTCTGTCTTGGTTAGCATACAGTTTATCTGTGCAATCCCAATGACTGAATAATGTAATGTCAGGATATTTGCACTATGTGACAGTATCGCCTTGCTTAGTTCTAATGTATTATGCAAATGAGTTTTTGATCTAAATTGTCAAGATGAACAAATTTTTTCACACTTCAAAATTTAACCAAGATGAAAATTCCAGCATTCCCCTTCTTATCTTTTGTGTACTCAAACTTTGGTGCACCGTCTTACCATGTCATAGGCTTCTAGATGTCAGTCCAGTGTCAAAAGCATGCATGAAGCCCTAAAGATCAGAAGCATGAAACCTAAGAATCACTTCCTGGACTAACAATTTCAGTAAAATAATATTAATGTGTGTGAAAATACTGTAATAACATGCTATAGGAGTCTGCCAAATAAAAAGATTTTGAGATCATATTAGAGCATTTGTATACAAATGAGCATCTCTAAATTTGTCTGTGCAAGATAGTGAAGACACATTTTCACTATTTGGAGATCCACCATATATGCCTGGCTTCCCCTTCATTTCTACTAAAATAATGCATAGAAATTAATTTTGGGCACTCTAGTTCTCCTTGCTCCCAAGTACTGGACTTGACCATTTGCCACCCCTTATAATAGAGTATTACACAAAATCCCTGATACATGTCCTTGGTTAAGTAGTAGATCACTGAACTGATTGTGCAACCTCCTTATGAAAAATTTTTATTAATGCACTTATGAACTCCAATTTAGGCCATGTTTGTTTACCTTTTAATGGAATCATTAAGAGATCATTTTACCTTTGAATGACTTCTTAATGATTCCATTAACAAGTAAACAAACACCCCCTTAGTTTGACAATATCAAGGGTACAAAGACTATTCTTGTTATGCTTAAGATTGAATAATTGATACATACAACTTATTGTTATGCTTAAGATTGAATAATTGATACATACAACTTATTGATGTCTTGATCATTGTATCATGTGTTTTTGTTGATTATGTTTTGTATTTTACGATGATTCCTTTGGCCTTGCTATGAAGTTTATTGTACTTGTACACAGTGGCGGATGTAATGAACGGCTATGGGTGTCACTCGACACCTATAAAATTTTAAAATACTGAGTTACGTATGTATCAAAAATTCGAGTGACACCTATAATTTTTTTTGAGTGACAACTACGAAAATTTTATATAAGTATTATATACAAATCTAATTTATATTTGTTGTTTCGTTACCCGAACTTATTAAAATTGATACGAAACAGAAACTGATAATTGCTGGAAACAGAGGAATAGATCTACTGATTCTGATATTAATGAACTAAAATAGAAGAACAAGCAAAATAATCCCAGGGACCAGCCCTTTCTCTCAATCGGATGATTGGAGACCCTTCAAAGCATTAAGCTATGAATCTAACAATTCTAACAATAATTCTGCACACTTCCCTCACACCCTCTACCCCTTATTTATAGATTCTCAATACTAACTAACTACTAATACTATTACTACTATACCCCTTTCTAGAACAATCTAACAATTACCTATCAATACTTCCCCCTTATTTAAGTCTTGACCTCAAGACTTGATTTGCTGCCCTCAGAACTTCTTTAATCACTGAACCGCAGGAGCACCAGAATTCTGTCCCCAAACACCTCCAGGCTGAAGCAAATGCCCACCACCGTCATCTTCATCATCACCCAACAAAAGAACTCTTAAATGACCATCTGGACATTTATGTGCAGGACCAAACATATTTCCACATCGAAAACAAAGCCCTTTTTTACGCCTCTCCTCCCATTCTGAGCGTGATAAAGAACGAACCCCTCTATCGCGTTGTAATTTTGATGGTGCGTCTGGAGAACGTTCCAAGGGAACGGTGGATTTTTGAGGGTTAAAAACTGAACTATTAACGTCGAAACGGGATATAGTAGGTGGGTCACTGTCTGGATTAGCCTTACTGAGCCCTGTCACTTGGGCTTGGCCCAACTGAGAGAACTTATCCATACATCGGTATCGAGATTGAGCAATAGACACCATAGAAGGCCGTAACATCTCTTCCACGTCCTTTGCTAGATACATAGCATCCAAACGAGACTGAGGACGATGCAAATGAACCCAGCGTTTAACCTCCTCCCTCAATCCAGCAACAAAGTAACCTAGAGCCTGAGATTCCGGCAATTGAGGCACCAGTGATAACAGGTATTCAAAATCATCGATGTAATCGTGGATTGAATCCGATTGTTGAATTGATGCCAATTGCTCAAATGGGTTCTGGATTTCTAAACCACTAAAGCGTTGCAGCAATTCAATTTGAAAGTGATCCCAAGTCAAAGGAGAATGAACCTGACTAACAATAGTAAACCAGTGTTGAGCGACACCTACCATGCTCAATTGAGCTAGACGGATACGAAGATGAGAAGGAGTCTCGTTGATGTCAAAATAGAGCTTCGCTTTCTGGATCCAGCCCTGTGGATCGAAACCATAAAATTCAGGAAGTTTAATCTTCTTCACCGCCCAAGGAAGAACAGCAACAGCATCGAGAGGAGTTTGAGCACCACCAGAAGCACCAACCAGAGGAGTTTGGCCCCCTCCAGAACCACCACCAGACTCGAAAACCAGTCCAGAAGCACCGCCACCCTCTGATTCTGGTCGCTTACCTTGCTGTTTGATAAAACCCATCACCACCTTGCGAAATTCAACAGACTCTAAACGATCAGCTTCTAAGGATTGCAGAGTGGACTTAATTTCTGTGACATCAGATTGGATTTGAGGAATCTGTTCGTCATGCTGATCCAAACGAGATTGGAGGGAAGATAAACGAGTCTCCATTAGAAAAATCCAATGAAGAATAGCTCAGAACCGAAAGTAGAGACAGAAAGGGCAGGTCGGACCAATGATACGAAACAGAAACTGATAATTGCTGGAAACAGAGGAATAGATCTACTTTCTGATATTAATGAACTAAAATAGAAGAACAAGCAAAATAATCCCAGGGACCAGCCCTTTCTCTCAATCGGATGATTGGAGACCCTTCAAAGCATTAAGCTATGAATCTAACAATTCTAACAATAATTCTGCACACTTCCCTCACACCCTCTACCCCTTATTTATAGATTCTCAATACTAACTAACTACTAATACTATTACTTTTATAGATTCTCAATACTAACTAACTACTAATACTATTACTACTATACCCCTTTCTAGAACAATCTAACAATTACCTATCAAAAATATTACTGAGTTTAATCATAAAAACTTAAAAAGAAAAACAGAAGCCCAATAAAAATAAAAATGATAAGAGACAAGATTCAATAACCAGCCCAAAAGATTAAAAAAAAACCGAAAAAAACCAACTCAAACCTTGTTGAAGACACCGGTTATGGATGTGCTTAAATATGTTTAAAAAAGTCTTAACCTTGTGATTCCTTTCGGGACTAACACATAACTCGATTAAAAATCCGAACATAAGCAATTAACTTTTAATGATTTATCAAATAGTGTTTAACTTTAGTAAAGAAAATCATAAGTTTAGTAAACAAAAACTCAATTTTAGTAAAAAAAAATGTAGATTTTAAAGATTTATCAAATATTGAGGATGTGAAAGACGATCCAATATTTTTTAAATTGAATGAGTCTGCGAGCTTGCTAAATTAATGGTGAAACTAGGAAGCATCTTTCGTGTCCTTTGGTTTATCAATTGTTGAAGCTAATATTGGTTTTGTCGGTCGCAACTACGACAGTTGAAAGATGGTATTATATTATATACTTTTGTAATTATAAAAATCTTGTTATTTGTTAATTTTGTATTGACATTCCGTTTCGGTAACCCGATCCATGTTGGAAAATATTTTGAAAATCTAACTATTAAACTTAGTTCAAAAAAGTGACACTGATAATTAAAAATCCTAGATCCGCCCCTGCTTGTACAGACGTCCAATCTTCTTTATCACGGATACCATGATGCTTATAAACAGTTTACAGGATGAACACCTCATAGTTTTGGTGTCTCTACTGTTCGTTTATCCTGTTGATATTTTGTTTTATCACTGCATTTCCTTAGTCAAAACTTATGAAGTAAATATTATCGAGATCTACAGCAAAGTTTTATATACAAAGTTTCTTGTTCACTAAAACAATGCTATTCATAAATTAAGTGATTAAGGTGGTCTATGAAATGGGATGGTTTGTATATGTATTATTTTCATTATTTACCAAATATAGACATGTAGTATGTGTCTATTTGATTATCGATTTTTCCTTACCTTTTCAGGTCCGTCTATATTGTCTACACGGTGCTTGGACATGTCAGCATATATCTTGTCGGCAAGGATGAATATGATGAACTTGCTTGTAAGCATTCTTTAGCAGCACACTCACACACACACACACACACACGTTATACAACACCTTTATCACATTTAGGACTTGAACCCTCTTTTTTTACTCCAACCATTCCATGAAAGAATGTGACAGTCTTTTACTCTTTTACAAGGATTCCAAGTTAACATTACCCATTTGCTCATTATTCCTATTGGTAATTAAATGACGGTGCTGAAACCCATTTTCTCATTTATTTGTGTAAGCTATTTATATGTATTTAAAGGTATTCACCATTTTGCTTAAATTATTTTCAAGGAATGGAGTGAGTATCAATGTTGTCTCTCTTTTCCCCCTAATGGTTCATGATTTTTTCATCAGATATATCTTCGATTTTCTAGTTGTTAATGCTGCTTTCCTTTCTCTTCCAAGTGTCGGAAGCAATTTTTGTTGTTACCTCGGCTATAAAGGATGTATGTGGGAAACCTCCAACGGAGCGCCTTTTCTTGGACAAGTATGGTAGGATATGCCTGTGCCTTGATGAGATTGTATGGAAGGTGAGCTCTTTGACTTTAGAGATAAAGTCATAAAGTTGCAAATCTTGGATAAACAATAATAACAACGCGTAGCCGTTTCTTTTGCATGTTCTCCGTTTTTTATTATGTGGGTGACACTTTCTAACGTCATTGATTCATTTTGAAGGGCTTGTTGGAGAATACAGACAAGGATAGAATCAAAAGGCTGATAAGATTGAAGCCTCCAACCGAGTTCTGATAGGAAATCATCTCACTGCATGTGATTAATTGCATCAAGAAAGCACTATGCTCCTTCAGCATTCCGAATCTTCTTATTGTTGCTTGATTCGTCATATAAAAAAGGCATCATATTTCCTCTTGGTATGCCATTTTCTTTTCAATCTTCATGCCTATATGACTGGAGTTCTGTTTGGTTATGATATTTACCAATTACCAGATTATTTTCTACCCAATTACAGTCTGACTGTTAGTTATGGAATATATTCGGTGCTTACTCATAGTCGGTCAAAATTTTAGGAGTATGATTCGAAAGTTCCAACTTATTACACGCCGGCTTCAATAGCCTAAGGACTTCCTCTGCCTTCTGTTTGGTTGGGTCTTATGTCAAATCGTTTCGTTAATGGATTGATCCGGCTCGTTAGCTATTAGAACATGACTTGGCTCATGATTTAACTAATTAATGGAATTGATGGTGACTCAGATTGACCAAGTTAAACTTCTTTCTAATATGTTCGAATGTTTGATTTTTATTAATGAATTAGATTTGAACTATTTGTACTGTGTAGGCAGTGCCTTCTAGCATTCCATATCTCCCCTGTTGTACCAGCTTGTATGATTGTGCAACCCTTTTCCGAACCTTGTTTAACCCATTTGATCTGTTTGACACAATTTGTTCTTATTATTTGTTTTTTAATTTACTAGTTTGACCACCAGCAATGACATGCAACACATAGGTGTCGTTTGTTTTTTAAATGATTAAATGTCTGAAGTTCTTTTCATGTTTGCAGTTAGAATAAATATCTTTCCATGTGAAGATATAAGTGTTCTAAAAGACATTATTGCAAAAAAACAAACAAGGTCATATTAACACGTTCACACATAAATGTATTTCAAGTGCTGCATCAATCTTTTTCTTTTTTAAAAGCACAAATATTGTTCCTTGCACAATGATTCATGTGATGTGTACGATAAATTTTCAACAATTATTATTTTAAAAAACTAACATAATAGTAGTAGTACATGTTTCATAATGCAGCCATTGTTGATATCAACAGTTACAACTAAAGTTTGTGGTGTGTGGACTAAATTGTTATTTTCTTTAGCCTAAAACAAAATTTTTTTTTTATCCATTCCTCTTTCCATCAAGAGGAATTTAACATTGTCATAGAACTCATTGACAATATTGAAAAAGTGGTGGGATGATTTGACTCGAGTTGTGACTATGCAGAACAGATGAAATTGAAAACGGGCATCATTTTTTCCACAAATTTGGTGTCAATACGATTCGGATATCGCTAGTTGCATGCGAACATTGTCTCCGGCATTCCTCACGACGTGAGAGATGTGAGTTAGCAGATCCAAGTTTGCAAATTTGGTCTAAATGATTTTGAAGACATGGTTCTGGTAATCATGATATAACAAATCTAAATTGCAGACTAATGTGAAATAGTAAGGTTGCGTTTAGTTACTGAAAATTTTTAGAATTTTCATCCCACTTTTTAAAATACCACTATTCATACTCTCTTTCTTATTTTTCTATTACCTACCTTGTATTTCTTTATAATACTCTCTTTCTCTTTTTTTACATTATATCACCTATCCTATTTTTTTTTAATTTTATAATTACTCATCTTATTTTTCTTAAAACTAAAACTTCATCTAAACAAGTTTTCACTTTCCATATAAATCTTTTTTTTTTTCTTCTGAAAACTATAACTTGAAAAATAACTAGTTTTCGTTAACTAAATGCAAAAAAGTTTATGATCTGAATGTATGTGCGTTAAAGACTTCTATGCTATATCAAACCGGCTATATGATCTATGGACATTCATGCAGAAAACTCATTGTATTTTTTGTTTTTTATGTGTTCAACCAAAATTTTTGCTTAAAAGATCAACGAACAATTTAAAACACAAAATATGTAACCTACCGCCTATAGTAACTAGTGACCTACCCATCCGTTGCTTGAGATGTTTATTTTTAACGTAATTTTCTATTTAGCAATCATTTATAGTATATTATTTCTTATAAAAACTACATTGTCTAAGATGAATAAAACTTTATTGAACCATGAATACTATTGCATGTACTTATGTTTGAAGTCTATAAGCACTGTTATAATATTTGTGTGTTGCTTGAGAGGCTAATAAATAATTCAAAAAAACTAAAATGAAATTTATGACAAAAATCATTATTATACATGATAAATTTAAAATCCATCAATTCATGATCTATAATACACGAATCCCTACATCCAAACCATTAAGTATAATATGTGAAACACGTAAAATTACAAAAATAATTTTTCCAAGCTAATAAATAACAAATATGCATTTAAATAAAAGAAATCATCATTAATAACTTAATAAATCTAATTAAAACCATATTCAAATAAAAGAAACCATATGATCATCCACACCCATATTTCACTAGTTGGAAATCCATTAAAATCGTTGTGTAATCATATTTGTTTATCAATATATTTATTATTGGTGTACATATTTATTTTTCTTATGATACACTGAATAATAATAAAAATATCGATTACATATTATTTATTATATGTATATATTTATATGATGACAAAAACAATAACTTTTAATTCTAGACAAATAGTGTTATCTACTTCAATTATTTATTTTATGTTTTTATCTAAATGTCAATTTGTTAATTATTTTATATAAGATATCATTAGTTTCATATAGCTTATTATCTCATTTATAACTTTAAATACATAATCTATTGTAGAAAACCGAATACATAATTCTATTTGATTTTTTTAATTTATATTCTGATATAAATGTTAACACATTTAAAAAAAAACATATATTTTTTGGTGTCTAAATTTTTTGTATCTTAGTTAACTGAAATATGTTTCTTTTCAAACAGAATCTATATTATTAGAACTTTTTTTGTTGTTATCTCATGTGTATAATTTTGTATAAATTAAGAGAGCTTTTAGGTGATACATTTTTATTTTGTGAACTTAAAAAAAATTATTGAAGTTGGATAGAATAAAAATATCAATCCATTCCATAATTGGTCTCACAACTTCTTGTCAGAAATCTTTTCATTTCAATCCAAAAAAGTTATCTTTGATCCGATAGAATAAAAGTTTAATGTATTACTATTCTGATTTCTGTATTGAGAAAAACCTTCGCTATACGTACGTGTTTTGACATTTTTCTTCTCTGATATATAAACTATACCCTAAACTATACTCCGACTAGAGATCGGGTTACAGCAGAGCTCCCGATTTCGACAGTTTTCTTCTCCTTCGATATCTGCAGTTGATACGGATCACGATTTCATTTCTGTAAGAGTTTAATCTCCGTGTAACCGTGTTCAATTTTATGGATTTAATTGTTTCTTTACATGAATTTCGCGAATTATCCGTTTGTTATGCTTTTGTTTTATGCATTGTTGAACCCTAGGAAATGTAAACGTATTATTTCTATTGTACGAGTTGATTCTCGTATTTATTATTATTATTTTTACTCTGAATACATGATATTCGCGTGGATTTATGATCAATGATTAATACGTTTGGGGTTGAATAAATTTCTTGATATATTATAGATGCTTTTTAGTCTTCTTAAATGATTGTCCATGGTGGCATGGTGTACGTGTTTGTATTTGTCTGATTGTGCAAATTAGGTGTGTGCTCTGTTTAATGATTTGGAACTTATTGCTTGTGGTAGAGAATGGCCACAAAGATCAATCACCAAAAGAGGATTGAAAGATTATTACTGAATGTAATACCTTAAACAGTGGTGGATTCACCCAAAACAAGAGTGACAATTCCATTAGGATTTTTTAGAGCTTGCAAGTCTGGATAGACAAGACACCATTCCTTATCGGCCTTTCAAGACAAAATCTTACATGATCCATCCTGGAATTGGATATAGAATAGTTGGGATATTCAACAGGGAGGGAACAAATGGGAATGACATCAAAGGACAAGGTTATTGTATATATATTGGTTATTAATTAAATTTTTAGCGTCTTAGTTTGAAGAAAGGAACCACAGGGTTTATGACTCATAGTGGCATTCCTCAGTCCTCACTCCAAATTTTGCATACTGAATGAGTCCAAGCCGCGTCATACTCGATATGAAATCGGTTATATTAAAGTAAAGAGATTACCCTTCCCCTACTAGGTGATGCTTAGTTCAAGTCTCATCATGCTCTTGTCCAATGTAACCATGTAAGCAAACACCTTTCGAATAAAAGTGTTTGCACCCCTTGTCTTATAAGCAAGAAAAACATTTAAGATTGCTGTGCTTACAGTCTTTTTTTTAACCTTGTAGCTTATGTTATACAGAGTACCATACCACCATACTGTTAACTTGTTAAGTATCTTAAAGTATACAAGGATAAATGTTTATGGATCATTGCTGTAACTTCTGCATCAAATCTGTAAGTTAAGTCACTGGGTACAAATATGATGGGAGTATCGTGTCGCCTCTCACATTTATTGTTAGTTCAGTTATTGATAAGTCCATTGTTAGGATTAGGAATGATAAACTATATGCAAATAAGAACACAAGGATTTACATGTTTCACACAATCAGTATAATCATGCTACGTACACGGCAAACTAGGGGTGTAAACGAGCCGAGCCCGAGCCCGTTTAAGCTCGAGCTCGGCTCGTTTAAATTTACCAGGCTCGAGCTCGAGCTTGGCTCGTTTCGAGCTTTGTAAGTAAAGCTCGAGCTTGGCTCGTGAATAATTTTCCAAGCTCGGGCTCGACTCGTTTATTATATATTTTAGTTTTTTAATTAATTTTTAAATAATCTTTTTAAATAATATGTATACTTTGTTATTTTAATATATTTATATTTACTTAATCTATATATTATATATTTATTAATTTTAAAAAATATTTTTATATAGGCTCGTTTAGGCTCGCGAGCTCGATATATGAAGCTCGGGCTCGAGCTCGGCTCGGGCTCGTTTAATTCAAGCTTTTTCTGAGCTTTTAACGAGTCGAGCTCGAGTAGCTCACGAGTAGCTCGGCTCATTTACACCCCTACGGCAAACTAGAGAGATATTCTTATTGCTTTCAACTTAGGGTTATAGAGATACAAGAGATCTACATATGATGATAATAGATACCCTATGTATCTGGGATCGCTCATACCCCTCAAAATTTTCTTCCTGGGGCACCACCCCGTAGACTCCTGCCTGCTCTTTCAGGAGCGAGACCCTATGGCTAAGTCCTTGCGGCACTGAGGCTCAAGGTATCAACAATAAAAATAAGTGAATCAAAAGTTTATACAAACAATTAGGGAAATAATTAGCCATGAGGAGACTCATGGGAGGAGAAAGAGTTAAATCCAAAATTAGCTTTACCATGGGAGGAGAAAGAGTTAAATCCAAAATTAGCTTTACCATGGGAGGAGAAAGAGTTAAATCCAAATTTAGCTTTACCATGGGAGGAGAATGAGTTAAATCCAAAATTAGCTTTACCTTAACATGTGTGAGAATGAGCCAAATACATTAGAAATGGTTAGAAGACTTAAGATTATTTGAATTTTTAGTATGTACTTATAAAAAGAAAACTAAGGCAGTGGATGCAATTCAATTTTTTGTGATTTTGACCTGTTTGACAGATGCAAAAGGAAACCATAAAAGTTCAATGATCATCTTATCTAGTTTGCCACATATACTCGAAGAGAGATTTTTGTGGAACCAAAAGCAATGTCTTTCTCTGATTCCAGCTAGTTAATTAAAATCTTTCACTTATACAGTTTTAAGTGAGAGAGCTGTTTCAGGAATCCAGGGCTTGTGATACTTGATAATGTCCTTGCAGCACTCTAAATTTCAATTCTTTGTCCAGGGTTCTCCATTAGCACAACCATTCAACTCCCATTGTTCCATGGCTTCTAGTTCTAACAAAGGTGCTGGCTACTATGGCACTGCTCCATATAGATCGAGGTAGTTATTTTGCTGATTTTTTTTATCAAATTTGTTTCTAACTTATGGCCAAACATGATCTGTTTTACTTCTGATTTTCGCCTCAAGGCCACTACAGTTTCTTTCAACCATTTGGAAGTGTATGGAAACTATTGTGGGTTTAATACCCATTTTTAATATGTTTACAAGCCACAACTTCTAAATTGTTTGCAGAGAAGGGCTTAGCACCAGACAAGGGATAGGTTCTGATGAAATTCAATTGCGCATTGATCCAATGCATGCGGATCTGGATAATGAGATAACTGGCCTCCGAAAACAAGTTAGACAATTAAAGAATGTTAGTGTCCTTTTGAATTTCTATATCTTTTGCCATGCACTGATACGAGCAAATGCAATTTTCTTCTAACATTTTGAAATTTAGTGTCATATCGTTGGGATAGTGACACCGTTTTAGCTATAAGATACTTCGAAAGATATTCTTGGCAATTTTAGAAAATCTAGGCAATTTAGTATCATTTGCCCAGTATTTTCAGACTTAGTTGTGTTAGCAGTGTGCACTTTATATGTTGAAGTTTTCCCAATAGAATTTTACCACCCAAAATGTTTTATTATCTTCTTTATTCCAGGTATGAGAAGTGTGTTGATAATTTTAGAACAATAATTGATAAATCTGTGGTCTAGACAGAAAAAAATGCTGGCACTATGAAGATTTAATCTGTTTAATTAGGCCAATTGGATGAACATGAACTTATCCAATATCCATATGGGCTTATCTGCATCTGATGGTTATTTAAATATAACATCCACAATTCCACGGTGATTCAGTGTTTTGTGGATATTAATGAATTTAGATATATTCACTCAATTTTGGTTATTTGATTATCCAAGATTGAGGATTTATTTGAACATGTATACCTGTTTTTCGTAAATTTCTGTAAAACATACAAAATAACTATTAAAATAAAATAATGTTCCAAATATTCCAGTCAATCATAATTACAAGAAACATGAAGTTAATGATCAAAAAGCAAAGTTCTCATATGACATGCACAGATGAAAGTTTGCAGTTGATGTTCCAGTGTCTTTTTTAACTAATAAAAAATGATATAAAGTTCAACGGAGTTTTTAAGTGGTTAGAAAGTTACTTTTGTTTCTTATATATGGGTAGCAAATAACTAAATATGTAAATTATATTTTTTCTGCTTGACAAACATGTCAGATAACAAATCATTTTGAACATCTATTTCTTGTTAGCACTTACGTTACTGTTGCATTACAGGTAGCCTCAGAGATCGAGTCAGAGGCGAAATCTCAGAATGAGTTTATTAACCAGCTGGTACGAATCAGCTTTACACATCTTACTTCAAAACTTGTTTGTATGATCTGGTACAATGATGCCTTGAATTGCTGTCTGACGTCATAATTGTTTCTGTTCTTGCCATTAGTCAAATATATTATTAAATATCACGCTAACTTAGGCTTCCCACATGCAAAAGTTCATAAAACAAGAAACTGATGGTTGCGGCAATAGTATAATATTATGTAGATGGTGGCATCCAAATTTGTAGTCCCATCGAGCAACAGAAGGAAGCTGTCACCTCCATATCAACTAAATCTATCATCAAAATGCAAAACTTGTTATCATCAACCTTCTGCCAAGGATTTAACTTAAGAGTTGCAACCAATGGTAGCTCTTTGAAAGATTACATCAATAGCACAAGTCAGTTTGTCTCATTTACACACATCTAGGTAGAGCATATAGTCGTTTGATTGTTGGAAGAAAGCCCCTGCCTGTTACCAGGAGCTTTGGCTTTCGAATTATCTCATTGAGAATAAAATTATTCTCTTTGGATCATATTATCAGGATGAAGTTGTGATTCAGCTTTTTGTTCTTGTGTGTGGGGTATTTACGTGTAAGAATGATGACGTCCTTAATTTCATGTTATTTTCAATATTGCAGCAACTGACACTCATTAAAGCTCAAGCAGGAGTGAAGAACAATATGAGGAAATTAAACAAGAGCATCATTCAGTCTGGTTCAAGCCATGTTCTGCATGTCGTCCTCTTTGCACTTTTTTGCATCTTCCTGGTTTACTTTTGGTCCAAATTATCAAGAAGATGAGGTAACAACTATTCCAAGAAGGGTTCATCAGATACTAGCAAATATTACCTTAGTCCTGTAAATTATTACTAATAGTGTGTTTGTTACTCGCATGTAAAGATTGCAATTTTTTGCGTAACCTGCTGAAACCATACAAATAGTAAAATGTGTTTTTCTACTTGATTTAAGCTTGTGATATATGTGATTAGTGGGGCGTATATGAGCTGAGCCAAGCCCATGCTTGCTTGGCTCGTGAAAAAGTACATTGGATTAGGCTTGGCTTGTGACTTGCCAATCCTGAAAGGCTTAGGTTTGGGCTCGGCTCTCCTAAGGCTCAGAGCATGGGCTTGGCTCGTAATAGGCTCACACCTTGGCTTGTAATATGAATTCTGTATAGTCGTATGAATACTAAAAAAATAAACCCTTCACAAATAATCTATAGGCAAATATATGAGTACCATCAATCTTATTACCAAACTCACCATAAACGTATGATGAAAAAACATGCGATAAAACTACACATTTTTTTCTGTTTGTAATTGCACTTTTTATCCTCTAAATTAGAGAAAATGATGAGTTTGGTAGTACCGTTGTATTAGTAATACATTTTGCCTAAGATTACTATTGGAAGTCTGTAAAAGTTAATATTGGTATAAATAAGTATAAGTTACATCTGACTTGTTTGGGGTGGGCTGGTGTGTTCAGCTTTGTTTTGGCTTATTGAGCTATCAAGACTGATCTGTTTTGGGCTCAAGCTTGGCTTATATGGTCAAAACAGCTGGATTTGCTTGGGCTCAATCTTGCTTTTCACGCGACTTGCATACATTTCAAGACATAAGATGCAGTGTAGTTTCTAGCTAAACAAACTACAATTATGGGATTTTTTTTTCAAATATGGAGCAGGGTAGTTTGTAACTGCTAGTTCAGCTGTGATCGCCAACCTACTGGGTTCAACCATATGCCATGATTGCACATTGGTGCTTCTTTGGTGGCTCGTTTGCAGCGTTTTCCTTACAGGAAGAATTCTATGAACATGACTTATGCATTGTTTGTTTTCTACAATAAGCTCTTTTAGAGCACTTATATCTTTACGTGGAAAGATATTTTGTTCTAACTGCAGACATGAAAAGGATTTCAGACATTTAATCTCTTAAAAAAAACAAACAACACCTTAGCCTCGTGTATGCAATACACAACACAATGTTAGCTACTAAAATGCCGTCCTTGCTCGTGTTACATACTTACCATCGAGTACAACGGACTGATGCGCATTAAGCAGTTGTCTTTTTGACACAAGTTTACTTCTGATATAACCATGTAATTTTGCAACACATAACCCTAAGTAAATGCACGGTTTGATCTATCAAATTGTATGTACATGTTTTTCTAATTAACACATCAATATCAAGGTTGAATAAGTTCAATAAAAGTCGATAAAGCAAAGTAAGGTTACTTGCTTGTGAATTGAAACATAGAACATTCAACGACGTAAATATCTAAATTGCGACGCAAACGCTAAAGGCAGTTGGTCAAAAAGTTGAGCCTAAACCTAATTTTGTTTTTGTGGTTATTAGCCTTTCATCTAAACTCAATTTTATCACTCTTTGGTTCGGTTACTTGTTACCTCTATATCTATACCCAAACCAATGACTTTGTATATGTATTGACTTCATATCAATAAATACTTTTTAGTAATCTTGCTTATTCAATAATCAATCTCACTTACAACGAGTTTCATTACTTCTCTCACTTTCCAAAAGTATGCTATTAATGTTGGAAAAGCCGATGTGAAGATACTGGAGATTTACCAATTAATAAACATATATGCATACTCAAAATTTTATTGTATCAATAACATCAAATTAAAAGTTTTTTCATCTGTAAATATTTTGTTCAGTATTTGAAAGAGTTCCTTTAACATGTAGTTGGGGAACGTTCGAAACCTGAACTAGTTCATGTTGCTCAACATTCAGTTTCATCTGTTTTCTTATCCACTTTGCCCAAGTGATCATACCCATCCACATCTAAACAAAATCTGCGTACAATACATTTAGGTCCCGATTGAGCGAATAGAATGAAATTAGAAGAAAATAAAATTTAAAATCTATTTGTTAATGTGTTTGATAGTGTGAGATAGAGTGTGGTGTTTAGTGTCGTCCGGTGGGTTTTGAAACCCATTGTAAATTAAATGCATATATGACGATCTAAGAATAATAAATTTCTTCGATCATAAATTTTGGTGGAAATTTAAAAAAAAAAAATTGTTCCAACTTTGTATCCACCTTGCAATTGTTTGAATTCTGTAGGTATTACCCCTATTGTTTCAATGAGATAAACCCCAAATTCCATTAGGGCATTAACCCACAACTTATCACTCATTAGCTTTCCTAGTCACATCCATTGAACCTTTCAGTTTTATAAGATAAAAGTCAATAGAAAATAATTTCTGGCAGCACATGGGAAACACTTAGGCCTTGAGCTTACCAAGTTACTAACTGAAATCTAAAGGAATTACAATTAAAATTATATTACATAGTATGTTTATCTATTGAAGTATGGGATAATGTTTAAAGTTAACCAATGATATGGATTATGAAATATTAAAAATTTAAATTCTGTTACAAATAAGTAAGAATGATTAATTCCTTCAAGCATAAATTTTAATAGAATTTAAATAAATAAATATGTTTTTTTGTAATTAAAAGTTTCAAACACACTATGAACAATCCCAATTTCTTCAAAATTCATTCCGTGAGCCGAACAAGACCTCGAAGAATATAAAAATTTCACAACCACCCATCAAGGAGGAGCAGGGTAGCGGTAAGTTTATTTCGATCCATCGTTTCGTTACACTACTGGTATATTTTTGAGTTAAAATTATTGTAATCAACACCCAACAACGCTTGAGTATTAGGTTCAGGTTTTCTTTCATAAATCAATTAAAATGCTTGTACACTTGCAAGTTAAAAATAATCAAACTGCATAAAACTTATATGAATGGTAATAAGATTATTTTATGCTGAACACAGTATATCAGAGACAGATGGTTTCTGAATGCATATATGTTTCAGAGTTTGGTCTGTGAGGACTAATTTTTACAGCACTAGGACAAAATTTGGTCACTCCTTATAACACATGACCCGGTAAAAATTGCCATGGTGGTATAGTACTAACACTTTTATGCCTACAAAGTGTAACAAAGAGAATATTTGGAGACTCTACAAGATGGAAATTTTTTTTTGTAAATGAGACAGCTGCAGGGAAGCCATTAGAATGTGGAATGCTGGTTCCTAGTAATAACAGAACAATACCATCCTCCAGATTTTGCTTAGTATCACTCAACATCTTCCGCTCGGCTGCCCAACTTCACTATGTCTTCCACAAGAATCTTCCCCTCTGTAAGCAACAAGATCATACAAAATCAGGTAAAAGGTGAGTTGCCAATATACCAAGTAATGTGCATTAACAACAAGAAGAAGGTGTCCCCCCTTTCCAACAAGCCCCTTTCTATCAAGCCATGGAAAAGCAGGGGCATAAGAACATTAGTTGTTCAATGATTGCATCTAGAGGCGTCAATTTCGACGGTGAATGGGTCAATTTGGGTTATACTCGATCTTAATGGATAAAAAACCCCGGGGGTGTTTGGTTCGAGGATTTCCTGGGATTTCCTGGGATTTGCATTTAAAATCCAGTGTTTGGTTCGCAGATTTCAGTAAGGATTTAAAATCTTAGGATTTCTTAAATCCCTTCCTTCTTTGTTATCTAAAAACCTAGCCTCCCCCCCTAGGATTTTAAATCCCAGTTACCTTGCATTTTTCAGATTAACGAACTTTTTCTATAAAATAACGTAGATTCTTTGACAAAATCCTGACAAATGCAAATGCTCCACAATGCAAATCCTTTGACAAAATGCAAATCCCAATTTTAAAAAATCTACGAACCGAACGCCCCCAAAAATCTAGCTAGGATGGAAATGGGTGGAACATCAGCAGAAGTGTGTTTAAAATGCATAAAAACCTCCTAAACTTTATTAAAAAAGAAATAGGATTATTATTATAACGGTATCATTTTTGTATACATATTTAACATATACAATCCAAAAGCAAAGCAAAGCAACCAACATTCTAGTCCCCTAGTAGATATCACTAGTTTTATGTGCAATTTAGGAGTCATGATAAAGAGACACGTTCCACGTTTGAACTTGCAGCAATGCATAGGAATGAATGTTGACAGAGCAGATTACTAACCCTTATCTTTAGAAAGGTTGCTGATTAGCTCTTGAACTCCTTCCTTGCCTAAAGTATCTTTCAAGTAAATGGCTGCGGATGCCACTTCCTCGGGAGTGACTTTTCCATCATAATCCCTGCACAGTGAAGCTACTATTATTTAAAGTAAAGACCAACAACTAAAAGAAATTTATCACACACCTGAACATCATGGGAAATTTGCAACTGTGATTAAGAAGCATCCATATACAAACCATTACCCCATCCATTCCCAGATAAAGAACTATTTTCTAGGATGGAGGGAGATATTTTCTATTCTAGTCTCTTTGGGTGGATGTGGCATACAAGTAAATCTTGAATAAACATGAACAAATGTGATGCTACAGTGTACAAGGGGACAATAAGGCATGAAGGGAAAGAATGAAACACAAGGACATATCAAGTGACAAACTGATACGTAATTTATCATGTGCAAAATAATCATCTATCTTAAGTCGTGTGTCATGTGTGAAACCTTGATGGCCTCTCCCTTATCTCCTATGCTTGCCTTCATAGTTCATTTTAAGCTTATCGCAACTAGTTTGGCCTGACTGGTAGAACCTTTCAATACACTTCCCATTTAGGTTGTACTTTCTACTCTTTAGTCATACAAAAATCAATATTTAAATCTCAGTTATGGTACTCGTGGACTTGTAAATTTTGAGTACGGGCCCACTTTATCTTATTGGGGTTTGCGAGGAGTAAGAAAGTACTTGAATTTTAGGTTTTGAATAAGATACAACATCAAGTGTTTAACACGTTATTTGTGAATAATTATAGAATATTGATCCATCTCTTATTTAAACAATAATGCATTATTTTTAAGTATTAGGCTTTCAATATCTTGCACCTTAACGTAAGAACATGGGAACAGTCAAAGTATCACTAGAGCAACATCATGGTGCATCCAAGTCTTAATCAGTCATCTCCATGCACTTAAGTTATACAAGGTACTTTAAACATATGTAAAGCAAAACAAAGAAAAGAAAACACTGACCTGTCAAGCACCCGCCAACGATCTCCGATCTTTGCATCTACATCATCAATTTCTTTCTCAAGTTTTTGCAGCATAGCATCAACCTAAGTATGGATCATCATACAAGACAGTTAGGGGGTAAGGTTATATAGTCTTTGACAGACAAACAAAGAGGAAGGGAAATTGTCAAGCATCTTACCCTGTTTATGAGTGCAGAAGACACCTCATCGGCTACATGCTCATCGGAGGAATTGTCGTTTTCCTCATGGGCAGCTTTATATGCCTTCATGGCTTCTTGTTCACCATGGGTGCCTTCTTTATCCATCATGCTATGATACAAATTTATCTGCAGAAGAAAAAAGAAAAAAATATGTATAAATTACCATGGTGAGCCGGCTAGATGTGACAATCAACAATTTAAACCCATTTAGTTATGAATGGGTTGATTCCAATTCTGTTTTACCTCAAACAGGTCAAATGGGTAAACTAAAAAATGTAGCTAGAAAAGGAATCAAATGGGTTGAATGTCAACCCAAGTATAATTTCAATGCATACAAGCACCTAGATTGCTTTATTATAAAGAATTAGACTGTGATTGTAATAGTACACTTAATCATAATTAATGCGTTAGTTACTATAATAAAATGCAGATACAAAGTGTTAGCAGGTCAAACCCATACTATAAAGTTACCTGTTCGGACCTAAACCCATTTTGACCCATTACACAACCAACCCATGATTCGCCATGGCACCATAACAACTATGATACAACAAATTCATCAATAAACCAACTTTTGACTATCAAGCATTCAAGAGAGCCAAAGATTTATCAGTTTCAAAGACTACTGTTCCACAAAATTTTGTGTAAATGCAATGCACAACATGGAGAAACAGTACGATGTAGAGGTATAGGTAATCCATTATGCAGGTATACCTCCTTGTTGACAAGCCTCAAAAACTCTTCACGCTCCCTACTCACAGACTGCACAAAACAATGACAACAAGAAAGCACTCTTCAGAAAATACTAAAAAACCAGTTTGCCACAATTCATAAGCAATAACTTCTATTATCTTTATCCTTACAGATGCAGAAGCTAAAACAGCCAAAGCTTCGCTGACTTTACAAAGCTGCTCTTGTTTATCTAGTGCTCTTGCTCTGGCTTGTTCTTGCACCTCTGAAGCTGTTGCATTAATCATCTCTTCCAATGCCACATCCTTGTTGCTACCAATGGATTGCTTCATCTTGGCTTGCTCTTCTTCCTCTTTCTCTTCTTCCTCCTGTAATAAGTGCACATTTATCAAGCAAATGCAGTGCTGTGGTATATTTTTAAATTTTACAAAAACAATTCTTGCGGAGCTCAGGAATTTAAAATTTTATTACAGTTAATGTTAATTTTAACAACCATCTAAAATATCCCCTAGAGTCCCTAAACCTTATTTTGTACACATCCCTAAACTTTACTTATTAGTTCCATTATGTGGAATTTAGTTAACTTTACTTTGGGATTAATGTAGTTTTTTAGCAACCATCTTGAATTCCTGTACAGTTCCTAAATTTCACATATCTGGAACTAAAATATAAAGTTTAGACTTTAGAGACTTAATGGGTACAAAGAAAAGTTGAAGTGATCAAACTCAAGGGATCAGGACAGTAATATTTCCCCTTCTTTAGGATGGCCAAGCGATAGACAGCCTAGATATAAGACACTCCAAAGGAGGAATCCCTGGTTCAGATCTACCCAGGTTTCAACTCTTGGGGGCCACCCACCTCTGAGCTCCAAAAGGGATGGGTTACATGACACAGATGGTTTGCTGGATAATGCATGAGCCTCGGGTTTACATGCCGGCTCAACAATGTTGACTTGGGTGGGGTTTAATCTCGTCATCCAAAAAAGAGTCTAGCGGGGGCTACTCTAAGGTGGAAAGCAGCTCACCATCATAGTAAAGAACGGTTACAGAAATGAGGTAGAAAAAGTGAAAAACAACAAATTTAGTGCTGGGAGAAATTATAACCTTGATGAGTTCCTCCTGCATTTCGAGGAACTCCAGCTTTCTCCTCCTCTCTGAAACAGAATCCTCAGATGACAAGGCAGTAACACCAACTGTGTCCACAACCTCATCTGGTAATGAAGATAATGTGGCTCTTACAACTTCCTCTGGCTTTAGCTTTCCAGACACGGTGAAGGATCTGCAAGAAGCATGAGATGATGTAAGATTTCAGTTAGATTACCATGGTATAGGAGTTCCATTAGAACTTTTGTTCTGTTTTCTTTAAGAAAAGGCCAAACATATTCATGAGACTTTTTTTGTTTTGTTTTTGACCGCAAGCGCGGGCGCCCCCGCGGGGGGGTTGATTACCTGGAAAGAATCAAGAGTGAAGATGGAACAGAGTGATTAAGAGATAAATCCAACCAGTCACGGAGCTGCAGAAAAGATTGAGTCGATTAAAAGAACTATTTTTTTGCAACAAATCTCAAAAGCTGCGTCGCCACAAATCATTCTTTCCTCTGCAATCAGTTTTTTTAGTTGTGATTTTATGAACCAAGGCAAAAGTCTTAGGACCTAGGCTTCAGACGCAAGGTGACTTGCGAGACACGACCTTGTGTGGATAGTGTAAACTAGGCACGTGATTTACAAGTTCACTATAAATTATCTATACCGAAATATTGAATTTATCTAAGCATCATTCACAGAGGAGAAGTATGTGTAACGGAAATATTGAATTTATCTAAGCATCATTAGCATCTGTTAACATGAACACACTGAGATAACATGATTAATCATATCCACACCCACACGCGCGCATAAAGAATCAGTAGTTCAATTATACACTTGCGGTATATAGTTAATAATATATCACTACCTAACCACAAAGATGGAAAGACCACTAATTAACAACTTAATTATGAGCATTCAATCAACATCAACTACAACATCATTAAGAACATAATTAGCCTATGGCATCCAATTAAGCTATAGCGAGTGAAGTAGTAAACAGAACTATCACAAGGAAAAGATGGCGAAGACAAGGGAGGTTAATAGACAAAATAAATAGAGAGTCCTAACATGATGAATAACTACTTTCTTTTTCTCTGTTTCTGTTTCTGTAGCATCTTGATTTACAATATGCTCTAAGCCTTAATATCATTCAAAATCTGAAAGGGCCTAAGAAAAAAATGCAAATTTTTTCACATTGCCTATAATTTTGCAAAGACATTTTGAAGATAGTAGATTTTTACTATGTGCTGAGTTGTGGATGTTTGGCATATATGCTCCAACATGAGAAATAACCTTAGAGATATAAGGTTATCTTTGCTTTATTTTATTCACTTCATCTACTTATTTCATGTAACCTATACAAAGGGGCATTATTGTTTATTAATAATATACCCCCACATTCCAAAGACATAACATGTTTCGGATTTTAGTTATCATATAAAACACATCTCCTTTTCCATTAAGCTTTCAATTCTAGTTACCATTGTTTGTCCTCCTTTTCCATTAAGCTTTCAATTCCAGTTACTATTGTTTGTCCAGTTCTCCACGTATTTACTTCGGAGTAAATAGCAATTTAAGCTCCACCAATTATTGCCAAATAAAGTTGCATTGATGAAATAAAAATGAACCTGCTGACGCATTTCATCCACTGAAAGTAATCCAAGCATGCCTCGCTCTCTACAATCTTCACGAAGTTCGTCTTCAGAAAGAGCATCCACACCACCCTCTGCTTGAATCATCTTATCATCACTCTTTATCCTACAACGAAGACATAATTAGTAAATGTAAGGGCAAACATAAAGACAGTTGGCAGATATTTTGTTAAAAAATGCTTTGCCTTCCTAAACAAGTATTCGCTGCACCCACTTCCCATGAACTTCAGACAAACAACAATAAATTAATAAATTTTATTCTAAGCAACAGTCCTCAAGTTTGGCACCTGCCACATGTGAGAAGGTTTTGACAGTGAACTGGGTGATTCAGTTGCAGGTGAAGTGTGGTTATATGCCACCAAATTTCATAGTTTCACATACCCTATTTGCTAATCTCTATAGTATCTTATTCCTAATGACAACCCCATATATCTGTGAAGATGGGTGACCAAATATGGAGACAAGAGACTAGTACTGTTGGAACACAACAAACGGTACGTCCAAACTATCTTCTGTTCAATGGTATAACACCACTGCTACATCAAAAATTAAACAGGCATGGAAACAGCTACACTATGAAGGAATGAACTAGTACAAGATCATTAAGATAACATCCGCAGAATATGGGAGCTAGTCTTGAAGAAACCATGTACAAGTAATTTGCAACTACACACCATGCTTGTAATATTTATTCCAAGAATCCAATGCTATAATTTTGAAAATAAGGATTGGCAATCAACATTCCAACAGCTTTTCAAATGATAAATAACATACCACTGCAATCTTTTGCGGAGCATGTATCGCAAGTAAGCATCTGTTCCGTACGGTTGGATTCCCATATACTTGCACATATTCACTAAGCGAGGCCTAATAGCAGCAACCATTATAGAAAACATCACAGTTTCAATAAGTTAGTACCATCAACAATATCCTACTAAAGTTATAATGCTGCACAAGAATGAAAATCCAACCTGCTTATGTTATCAAGGGTAAGTTCGTCATTGAACAACTTTGCAAATCCCAAAATTTCCTCATTAGCAACAGAAGCACCTGTTCTGACCTGTATATCGGTTTGTAAATGAAGAATATTTTGATAGCAAACAAAAAGTACATTGATTAAACTATCAACTGCAAGCTTGCCTTGCTTAAAAATTCATCAAGATCTTCTGCTGTTTTCTTGACTTCTCCACTCCTAGTATTTTGGACCTCTTTAGCCATCTCTTTAACTGTATCCTGAAGAAATTTTGCGTATTCTATTCTTGCATTTAGCTTCCTTTTCAATGCTTCCTACAGGTAAACAAAACTGGGCAAATCAAACATTGTGTTTGCTCATTTCAAGTGAATCAGCATTTCAAAGTAAGAACGCAAGATGAAACCAACTAGTTCCTATAAGGTCAGGACTCAACGGAAGCAAAGTATCAGCATTCTTGGGTCATACCAAGAAAATATCACCAAGTCTAAGTGTCTTAATTGGTACCATTTTAGCAATCAAGGAATGAACTTAACATAATGCGACAAATTGATGTTTATAACACCGTCTGAACCAGAACCTGTTCTTTCATCTTGTCCTGAAAGGTAGAAGGTAACATATTGGGGAATAGTTTCAAGAATACAGGCAGCAAAAATTCCATGAAGGGAACAATAATGAAGACAGCAACAGGAACTAGCCGAAAGATATCTGCGGTGGTTCTGGTCAGTTGTTGTCTCTCTCTCCTAGAGAGACTCTTCCCACCAGCAAGCTTAAGAAGCAATCTGGAACTGATCTTCACATCAACACCAAGGAGCTTGATACCCAACCAGTAATGCTTCATGGTTGATACAAATTCATCTTTCCAGTGAATGAGTTTTTTAGCCCAATCTTCCCTGTATAAAAAATAATACAAAAGAAACAGAGATTAATTTTGGGTTTGGTTCAGACTAGAAACAATCTAAGACGTCATATAAAACCTGCTCATAGAAGCCACAACTCTTAGCGCTGGACCAATCCCCAATAGCGTTGCCCAAGTTCTTTGCAAAATGGATTTAGCAGCCTTCTGAGACTCAGTATCCTGTTTGGCTTTGACTTTGGCCTTTGCACTGCTCAAACCTTCAACAGCTTGATCACATTCCTCTGGAGAAGCTTCCTTCCTCTTTTTGGAACTTTGTTCATTATCCTCATTATCACCACCCAAAACCGGTTTTTGTGCTGTGGCTGTTGAAGTAAAACTTGAAGTTTGTAATGCCCAATTAGCCCTCATCGGAAACATATATCCCGTTATTCCATGTCCTGTAACAGTATAGAATCTATGTGGCCTAAATAATCCCAGTGCGGAAAAGTTGTTAGATTCCTCATGCCTTGTAAAGGTTGCATCATCATATTTTGTGCTGCCCAAATCTTTAAACGGATTGTATGGAGTAGAAGTGGAATCCTGAGAATCTGAACATTTGGTAGAAAGCCCGTGGCTTAGACCTTGAATGGAACGAGCAGAAATATTGAGGTAATCAGAGAGTAGCCGCCTCCTTCTCAAAATTGCTCTAGAAGCCATTACCAAAATCCCCTGAGTAATTAAAAAGCCCCTGTGACATGCAGTCCAGTCCAGTCCAGTCCAAACACCAACAGCAATCAATCAAAAGTTCAAAACCTCCACTCACAAACCAAATAAATTGAAAAACAAATGTAAACTAGACACTCATCACCAACTACAAATGCATTAAACAGCTAAACCTAGTAATCCCCAAGAAACAAGAGGAATAAAACGTACCACGATCTTCAAGTTTCAAATGCGACGAGGAGCCTTCAATCGTAAAATCAAATAAAAGCACTGTACGTAGCAAGAGTGATTCCTCCAACCTGATTACATGTGACCTACAGAAAGGAATAAACAAAATCGAAAATGATGCGACATCAGGAGCGAAATTCAAGAAACCGATGTCAGGAAATACCGTTTAACAAATTATAAAAGCATTGAGAACAAAGAATGAATATTGAAAAGATAATGGAAACCTAAGTAGTCGGAACGTATAAAAATAATCTGAAAGAATCAGCAAGTTAAAGGACTTACGGCGTGATTATGGGAGCAAAGAGGGATGAAAATGGAGAAATGGTGGTGGGGAAGGGGAAGGGGGAGTCAAGTTTTATAGGGTTGCCTGCTTGTCAAGACACAACAAATCTGTGTAATAATACTAATACATGGACCATTTTCCATACGTTAGGGGTGACCGTGGCAGCCTGTCATGCTAAACCGATACCGAACCGAAAATTCTAAAATTCAAAATAAAAAAACATAAAAGCAAATCCCGTGTTGATACATAAATTGGTATTGGTTTGTATCGGTATGATAAAAGAATATATTATTTTTTCTGAATTGTATCGATGTCAAACTAAAAATCTTGAAAACAAAAGTTGAATCTCATACCATATACATAAATCGGTATTGATTCGTTACTGATACCGGTACGGTTCGAAAGAAATGGTATATGTGCTCACTCTACCATATGTGCAAGACGGCGGTTGATGTTTTGGTGAGCTGTGGGAACATACGTATATTGTGAATACCAAAGGGCTTGTAACCTAGCGGTACAAAGTGTTAAACTTAAAGGAGATCTCAAGATCGAGTGTTCGAGTCTCATTGTGGACAAATGTATAGATTTTGGATTAGGATTAAATGCGTGTGTAAGTTTTGCTGTAAAAAAAGTATATTGTGAATAGTTAACTTAAAATATTCGAGATAAGCTTCTTTGAAAAAGTTATACTTTTATGATTTATGAATGTGTTTGATAAAAAAAAAATATTTAGTGTCATAATTTTATTATTAAGTGACAAAGGGTATTAATATTAATTAGAAGTTAGTTTGTAATTATTAGTCGATAAAACTTCAAACTCTTTTTGAAAACCTTTTGATGAAAAAGCTTTTACTTTTAAATCAAAAAGCTGGATGTGTTTAATTTCAAAAAAGTTTTAAAATTTTCATTTCATTTAAAAAAAAAAATATGAAACTTGTTTATTTAACATCAATTTCTTAAATTTTTATTTCACTTTTTAAAATACTATTTTTTATAATTTTTCTTTCTTTCTTTCTTTTCTATCACTTACCTTATATATATTTTCTATACTCTCTTTCCCTCTTTTATTTTTGGGTTTATTATGAAAAAAACAAACATGTTTTCACGTTTTTTGCGTTTTCGTCCATTCATGTTATTTTTTTCCATAAAAAACCTCAAGTTATTCTTTTGTTATTGGTTTAGTGAAATTTTGGACATTAGACCCCGGTTATAATTTATGAACCGGGTTTTAAAAACTTGAAAAACGGGTTCTAAAGTCCAAATTTTACTAAACCAATAAGAAATGAATAACTTGAGGTTTTTTATGGAAAAAAATAACATGGATGGACGAAAACGCAAAAGACGTGAAAACATGTTGGTTTTTTTCATAATAAACCCTTTATTTTTTAATAACATACCCTATATTCATATATATATTTTTATTTTTCTATCACCAATATCATTTTTCTAAAAACTAAAAACTAAAACTTAATATTTATACATAGACGTTAGTATTTATACTATAAATACTAGGAAGATAGACGGTAGAATTTATACATAGAATACACTAGGTTAATACCCATGTATTACATGGGTTAATTTTAGAAATTGATATTTATATATATGTATAATATAATAATTATATGAATAATAAAGTTTGCATACTTTTGGTTAATTAGTTATTAAATTAATCCATATTAGATTGACACAGATTTGATTTGCTTTAAAATTTTAAAAATAAAATCAGTAAATGATGTGGCAAAAGGAGAGAGCGACATGTGACAAATTAAATGAGAGCATAGCATGTGACATTTAGTTACTCTTCTAATAGTATAGATAGATTTATTAGCTCAATTATATTGGACTCACGTGATAGACATTAGTATTTACATAATATCATGAGGATTGAGGAACATATTAAGTTTATTCATTTAAGTGTTTATTATGAAAAAAACCAATATGTTTTCACGTTTTTTGCATTTTCGTCCCTACATGTTATTTTTTTCCATAAAAAATCTTATGATTATTTTTTTTTTTGGTTTAGTGAAATTTGGACATTTGACCCCGGTTATAATTTGTGAACCGGGTTTTAAAAAACTGAAAAACCGGGTTCTAATGTCCACATTTCACTAAACCAAAAAGAAAAAAATAACTTGAGGACTTTTATGGAAAAAAATAACACGGATGGACGAAAACGCAAAAAATATGAAAACCTGTTGGTTTTTTTTCATAATAAACCCTTCATTTATTTGCATTTTTATATAGAATAGATTGATAATCTTAATTTATAACTTGATAGCAAAAAAAAAATCAAATCAAATAAACACCAAACGTTTATTTCTTTTGTAAGTCTGTCAAAATATGAAAATTATAGTAATTGGTATATATTGAAAAATGGAATGTAAATGAATTTTTTAATCTATGTATGATTCCAAGTGAAATTATGGTGGTCAATTCCGTGGTTGAATAATTCGTTTGTATAAATAGCAACAACACCCTTTATTTAATTAATAATTAGCCACTCTCGAAAATTATAAAAAAAATGATTGAATACGAATTTCGTCTGTTAGCTGTATCATCAAATCGATAACTAAGATTGAGCGGATAAATACAAAATCTTCCATAATTAAATGAAAAAGAAAATTTCTTTCTTTCTCTCCACGTTACAAAGCAAGCTTTAACATGGTGAACAAAGTTTACACTCTAAATCACTTCAAAGTTTCGAATTTCTTCAAGGATGTTGAGGATTCTGCCCCTTGGATCCCACTAGGGGCGCTGCCTTTAGGATCCCGCAAGCTCCGAACCTCGTTCTAGTTCCAACCAAAATCAATAAACAAATCAGGAATTACACTAAAATAACAACAAACCACCACCCTTTGCAACCACTACCTACAACCACCATCAGACTGTACACCACCCTTTTGCCACATCTAATTCATTGGCCCCGCTTTTTACGTCCTTTGCTTGCTCGTCACTGCACTACGATGTAATGTTACACTTTTCAATAAATCGATTTCTGTTTAGATTTTATGAGTTTTACACATGCTTGATGTTGCGCTTAAATGCACCTGTTTGATGTCAGTCGTTCTAGATCGATTTCACACCTATGTAATGTTGTTACACTAATTCATTAGATTTTATAGTTTTTGCATCAGTAGTATGGTTTTATGTTTAGATTTTAGGGTGTTTATGTTTTAAATGCAAATGTATGATGTTGTTATTAAATACCTTGTGTAATGTTTTAGTTAAATACACATGTGCATAAAAATATAATAGGACCTAGTGTATTTATTAAAAATGCATAACTAAATGAAAGTACATAAAAATTAAAAAGGCAAAATGACATGAAATAGGTGCGTACTTTCAGTTTTGTTTCGACATATGTTGTGCATTTTTTTGTGCACATTTAGGATGTGTATTTTAAATGTGTTTCGTTTTGGTAGCCGGGATTACCTGAAAATCGGATATACTGGTCACAATCCTACGTGGATGATGACATTGATGATGACGTTGAATTAAATGAAAAATTGTACAAATAAGCGTGTACTTTTAATTTTGTGCTATTTTTTCAATGGGTGCTTACTTTTAGTTCTGAAAATACACACATATTTTGTGTAATTTTTTCAATTCTAATTCAACTTCATGTATATCTAGTTTCCAGGTAATCCCGACCACTAAAACAAAACATATTTAAAGTAAACATCCTAAATGTATAAAAAAAACTCAACCTACATTGAAACAAAACTGAAAATAAGCATTTATTTCGTGTCATTTTCCCAATTAAAAAACTTAAGTTTCTATATTTAAAAATGTGTTTATTATGAAAAAAACAAACATATTATCATGTTTTTTTGCGTCTTCATCCATTCATGTTATTTTTTTCTACTTAAGCCCACAAGTTAATTTTTTTTTCTTGATTTAGTGAAATTTGGATATTAGAATTGTTTTAGTTTTTACCCGATTTAATAATTATAACCGAGCTCTAACAGTCAAATTTCACAAAACTAATGAAAAAGTTTAACTTGAGGAATTTTCTGGAAAAAAAATAACATTGAGATACGAAAACACAAAAACAATGAGAAAATGTTGGTTTTTTTTTTCTTCATATACTCAGATTTCTATATATACGCACACACATGATTGATTGAGAATAAAAATCATTTTGATCCATGTCACGTTAAATGAAATTATAAACATATATTTTCTTAATTTCAAACATTCACCAACCAAATCACCTTCAATTTCCATAAGATCCAAACCCACTTTAATCAACTTTATATATCATCAATATGATCGAAGAGAAACAAGAAGATCGAGAGAACCACAACTAAATTACTCGTATGATCATGTCACAGGTCATATAAACTTTACGTACACAAAAACAGTGTTCACAAACATAAACAAGAAAACATAGGGCATAGTTATTGCAAACCGTTCCACTTTATTCTGCATCTTCTTCCATAAACTCCGAAGATTATGCATGCTTAATTATGCCCTCTCAGTACTGGTTATCCGACCGCTGTTGTATACTCATACGTAACTGTAAAGACCTCAGCACAAAGCTTCTTAACACACCTGGAGTCTCACCCCATTTCATGCTCAACGTTCGTATCGTTCATAACCATTACTTCCTGTAACAAAATTCCGAAGCTTATTCATACAAAATCATATCCATCTATACTTATATAAAATAAGAAAACCACTTGGAATTTCTGGAGCATTGGATGGAAAGAAATCAATAGTAGATTAATGACAACTCATAATTATTTATGAAATGTCTCTTATACTCTTAACTAAAATCAATAATTATATCAATGTCATTTTATCTTTCTTTCCTAATTAAAATCAATAATTAAAAAAATATATAAATAACCTTTTATCTTTCTTTACTAATTTATTTCCTTACATTAATCAATTCAATTTATTATATTAAAAGCAATTAACCAATAGGTTGCTAATAACTAAAAAATATATATTGTCTTTAAAATTCGAAACATGCATATAATCATTGTAATAATTTTGTATAATTTATATTTTAAAACAAATATTTATTTATTAATATAACATAACTTTTTTAGTTAAATCATATTAAGTATAAAATGTTGACAAATTAGATACAATTATTCCTTCATATATTTCATATGTTTTCATTCATAATATTCTACAAAAGTATTGATTTTAAAATTTAAACTAATTTATAGAATTTAAAATCTACTTTTATTCTTAAAATTTTCTATTATTATAATTTATTAGTAGCAATTATAAGAAATTATCAATTCTTTTTATCAATTCTAAAAAATCTGAATGAAAATATGAATTGATATAAATAGTACACTTAATAATCTAGCTAATCTATATATCTATAATAAATATTAATAAAAGAGTAATTTTACTCTTTTCTTGTGAAGTCACATGTCATCACTATGAATCGATACGTGACATTTATGAGTTTTAAAAATAATAAAGAAATTTAATTGAATTCTATCCAAATATAATATAATCTACTTTTTAATTCAAATCAAATCAAACAAAATCTAATACTCTACTAATTTATTAATTATAATATAATATAATAAAAGTTTAAAAAATATAAGTAAATAATTACTATTCATATATATATTTATATAGTTTTGTTTTAAAAAAATAATATTTATATATTTACCTTTTAATTTATTATATATATATATATATATATTAAAAATATCCGCGTAATACGCGGGTAATAAACTGGTTTATATATATATATATATGGTAGTTTCTAATCCACCCTTTTCTTTTCTTCTCTCTTCTGGGTAATATCTTATTTCCATCTATTAAGATAGTTTATTTTAGTAACAATAGATCGATACCCAAGAAACGTAAGAATGAGGATGAGATACTGAAGAGTTGATTAGCAAGCATACCATGGGAGCTTAAATGCATCTTTCCACCATCCGTGTTTAGAGCAGTTCCCAACGATTTTATCAAGTCGTATGATGATCTCAGAGAACGTTGGCCTTATAGCCAAATCGGGATACCAACACTCCTCAATCAATCTAAAATTTTTTTAAAAAAAACGTAGGAAAAGAATTAGAAAGCACATAATGTTTTTCAAGATAAGAGCTGACCTGATCAATTGATAGTACATGAAAAGTCAGTAGATAAGAAATAAAGAAAGCAAAATGAACATTGATTGGAAAATGCATATATACGTACGTTCATGGTGTGTACAAGAAAAACGACTTACTCTTTTAGATCCGGAGGGTAATATTTTGATTTTATCTTGAATCCTGGTCTCTTGACATCGGCACACATCAGTGTGACAACTTCCTCAGGGGCCTTGGGATGGAATGGCTGGACGCCCTCCATCATCTGGTTCGATCATAATCAAAAGCAACATCCAAGTTTGAGATAGATGTTCTAAGAGAATCGTGCATTTCCAAGGAACTACTAGAACAACTAAGCTAAAATGAGACAATGAAAAGAATGATAGAGGGCAAAGTACGTACCTCATAAAGAATAACGCCAAAAGAGTACACATCCACACCTCTATCAAATAGTTCGTCTTTATAAATCTCTGGTGCAAGATATAAATCTACAATACACTCGATACATTAATGGATAAAGATCAAAGTCGGTCTTTATATTGATAATAATGCACAATGCGATGTTTCATAATTCATACTTAAATCATAATTATGCTAAACAATGTAAACATTTGCAGTTTCTATCCTCGACAATAAAAAGCTTCAAGTTTCTTCAGGACTTACTTGTTCGATCAATGTTAACGGGCCGTGCTAATCTTGCTTTATTAGGTGAAATCTTGGACAACCGAATCAATCCAAATCCTGCAACCTTCAACTGACCCCCACTATCCAGCAAAATATTTCTGGCACCTTACCAAAATTTCAATTATTAAAAAAATCTCAAAACACAAACTCATACAAATTAAATTACATAATAATCAACTTATATTAGTTGCCTTACTTTGGCCTTAGATCACAGTGGATAATCGGGTCGGGCTTACATTCATGAAGATAATTCATGCCCCTGCTAAATCAGTTAATCAAGAAGCAAAAAGTAAGTTTATGGAATACTTGATAGAATGTGAGGACCCATCAAAGGTTTACTTTTTCATATACAATCAGTACTTGAGTTGACAGACACAATTTTTGCATAAATGGGATCAACATGGCCCCACTAATATACATGAGTTACGTGTAAACGCAACGCCTTACTTGCCTGGCAATATCAAGGGCAAATCTAAGAGCTTTGGATGGCGACAAACGTCCTTTCTTTTGAAGATAGGTTTTAAGGTCACCCTGAAAATTCATCATGGATGTATTATACTCTTTTATGGTAACAAGGAGTATCAAATCAATAGATCAATTCCGACTTAATCAAAGACTGTCATGTCAGATGTATAGAATGAAAATCAGGCATTTTGAATGGTTTTTAAGGTCTTTGACCCGTCTTTGACTTACTCTGGGGTGATACTCGGAAACAATCATCATAGGTATATTTTGAGTGACAGCTCCAACAAACTGAACTACGTTAGGATGCCGGACCTTCTCCAACAAGGTCAACTCATGTTTAAAAGCATTTCTGCATTAAAAATAACAGAAAACAGTTCAATGATATAGTTACTCTGAAGGTTCATGATTCTAAACCCCCTCCTCTGCTTGTATGTGCAGCAATGCAGCCATATAAAATCAACATTTCATTGTGTTAAAAAAGCATTAGCTGATGAAAAAAGGATATGTAAGCGCGTACATGCTTTCAGGGTCAGAATAACTATCCTTGTCTAGTATCTTCACAGAAACTTTTGTGCCATTCCATTTAGCAACTTGATAGGCTCCCTGCCAAAATGTCCAAAAGTTGCTTACTCAAGTGCATACTGATAAACATAGCAGCATTGATTGAAACAGAACATGAGAATAATCAACAATACAGCATAAACAACAAAATGCATACTAAGCTATATAACTTTGAGTCTGTAACCAGCATACATAGCAAATTGCAAGGTTCGCAGATTTTTTTCCTCTGGGATTTGCATTTTTTTAAAGGATTTGCATTATGCAGCATTTGCATTTGTCAGGATTTTGTCAAATAATCTGCATTATCTTATAGAAAAAATTTGCTAATCTGAAGAATGCAAGGTAACTGGGATTTAAAATCCTAGGGGAGGCTGGGTTTTTAAATTACAAAGAAGGAAGGGATTTATAAAATTCTGGGATTTTAAATTCTTACTGAAATCTGTGAACCAAACACATGATTCTAAATGCAAATCCCAGTGAATCCCAGGAAAAACCAAACGCGCCCTTAGTGTAGACATAACCACTATCTAGAATTTGCTAAACCTAAAGATATTGGTATGTTTTGCTTGGGAGTTGCTTGGTCTCCAGCAGACATAAGACAATGTGTGACAAAACTGTTCCACATTGGCCTCTTGAGGTATAGTGGGCTGCACTCATGCATCTCTCACACAAGATTATGAAAAACAAGCCTTTTACCCAGACATATAGAAAGGAAAATGGTGTTACCTTTGAGATACCATCACTTTTCCGAATCTGAAGCTCTAGAGGATTGAGCTCATACTCCGGAACTTCTCGAGGATTTGTCACAGACATAGGTGTCTTTCTAGTTCTCTAGCAAAGTTGGAAGTATATTCATTACAATATCCAGGATGAGAAACGATCAACATATCAAGAAAATAGAACATTTATGGACAAATACCGGAACTTTGGCTCCACGGGACTTCAATATATTGTATGTTTCTACATGTCCATAGTACTTGGCATCAGCAGCAGCCTGTCATGATGAAAAAGTAATTCTAATAAATACATGTTGGTTTAAAGATAGGTATTCCAGTAATGATCGATAGAGAGATCCATTGCATGAGCTGAAACACATCGCAGTCCAACAAGGCAACAAGAGCTTCACTGAATCTGCATTAGTTCTATAAAAGATGATCATGGGTTTGTTTTGTTTCAGTGCTAAATGGTAACAAACATCTGAACCACTAAGGAAATTAAAAGCCAACATCTTAATGTTGAAAGCTGAACCAATTAAGCTGTTTAAAAAGCCTGAATTGCTATTTTAGATAATTTTCTTAAATTAAAACTCCTGATACGAAAATTGCATCAGAATAATAAGCTATTATAGTATATACATGGTGTTCCTATCAACATAACCCGAATATATAATCTTCAAACAATCAAACCCGAAAAAATTCAAATTTAAAATCAATTGTGATCTACCCAACAAGAAACTAAAGCAATCAAAACATGTGACAATCTCTTACTAAAAAACTTTCCTTTAAAAGATATATACAATAAAAGGAAAGAAACACAGCATATTATCAAAACGACTTTAGCATCATTTACCTAATATATATATCAGATTTCAAACTTTCGCCAAACAAATAATAATGTCCCGATACAAATGATAAACAAAATGTTGAATTAATTACCGTGCTCCCCCACCGATCACGAGCATCAATATTGGCTTTGCGACTCAACAGAAGCTGAACAACATCCACATGGCCTTCACATGCAGCGATATGCAAAGCAGTGCGACCATCAAGATCGATACTATTAACATCAACCCCATCATCGAGCAACTCCTTGACTCCTTGAACGTCGTTTTTGCAAGCTAGAAACAGCAATTGCATGGTGGAATCAAGGTTTCCAGGAAGGGTAAAGTCATCTTTCGTGGGTGTACGTCGAACCGGATCAAGAGACGATTGACGACCAAAACTGAAACGGGTATTCCGTGGATCCATCGAATTTTGACGCTTGAAGCTGAATTTTCCGGCGAGTTTCATTGAACCAGTGGAGAATTGACGAGATATCCCGCGTTTTAATTGCGCGGCCCTCTCCATGATTGGGAGTATGATTCTTCCTTCAATGATTGTACAGGATTCAATAGGAAGAAAGGGTAAACGCCATAAAAACAGAAGAAAAGAAAGAAAGAAAATATAAAGCTCGATCGAGAGCTGGAAATGAGCTCTCGATTGCGAGCAAAAGAAGGGAGTATGGGAATCGAGAAAAAAGGGTAATGATTGAGGGAAATCCAAGTGAAATATGGATGAATTATATTGATGAACACATGATGATGAGTGGAATAGGAAATGGTGTTGAAAGTCTCCCTGTCTTTGTCTGTTTATCCGGGAAGGTCGTTGCAAGATTCTGTATATTTTTCAAATTATACCCCTCAACTTTCCGAATATTGTTGTCAAGCACTTTTTCTCTCTCTTTTCTTTTCTTTTCTTTTTTTTTTTTTTTTTTTTTGTCGTCGTTAATCACATGCACTTTGTAAAATAGATGAAAAGGTGTGAATGTGATCACACATGTCAAGTTATAATTAACTTCCTTTTAATTTATTTGAAAAAACAATTTTGTACTCATTTGTTAATTGAATTTGTTTGGCAAAATAAAGTCATCTGAAACTGGATTTATCAAAGAAACAAAAAAAGTAATTAAATTTACATATAGTATATGCTGATATTAAATTATTTTTTTTATTTACTTATCTTTGAAATCCTAAAAACTAGATTTATAAAAGAAATAAAAAGTAATTAGATTTGTAGAAAGTAGATGTTGATACTAATTTGTTTTCTTGGATGGACATTTGGTACGAATGAATCATAAAAAGTATAATTTTTTTTCTTCTAAATTTGATAGTTTTTTTCTTATACTGATGATAGTTACATATAATTACGGTTGACAAATAAAAGAATTATAAAACTTCTTTTTCTTTTCATATTTTTGATTCTTTTTGATTTGACAAGAAAAGAATTAAAATATATACTAATCTCAATTCTGTAATCCTAGCCATTGAGAATCGAGGTTTTCATCACAAGATTTTTCTCTTGGTTCCATTGCAGTACCGTACCAAACACCCCTAAATATTATCTTTTATCTATTTAGGGTGTAAATCCCATAAGAATATCATTAGTTTATACATCATTTTAATGAATTATTTTATAGTTTGTGCATCGATATATATACATACCCACTTTGTGCATCGATATATCTTGTTTATGCATCACCGAAATTTCATGATTGTTTACACATCATTATGTTTTAAATATAACAATAGTAGTTAAAATGATTAAATTGACTAATCTTTATTATTATTATTATTATATATAATAAAGAAGAACAGTTTTTGCCACGTGTCATCGTATGAAGCCTTAACTTTTTTCATTTTCCCTCCTAAACTTCCTTAATTACTTTCTTAAATATTGTAATTAATTGACCAATTTAAATTTATTTCACTTCAATTTTTTTTAAAATTTAAATATCTACCAACCAACTACATTGCAATAAATAAAACTATTTATATTTAAATCAAAACTATATTTTAATAAAACCTTCTTAATTTATTATTTTTTTTGATAAATCGTTTATTTAAGTTATAACTATATTTTAATAAATAATAACTAACCAATAATATTAATACCAATAAAATCTTTTATATGTATTTATTTAAATATCAATAATTATAAGTTTTTTGGACAGAAAATTATATATTTTTATATATATAATAAAATTTTAAGTTTATATACATGTTTTAAGAAAACAATGAATTATTATAATCCGTGTAATACACGGGATAATAAACTAGTTATAATTAAAGCTTTAAAGATTAGATCAAAATTTAAAACTGATTTTGATTCATCAATTTCATCATTAGTTGCTCATTTGAACTCATCACTGTTTATTTGTTTAAAGTTACTTAAATTTATCTATCATAATAGCTATAATAGATTTGATAGATCTATTTTAAAGCTTAAAGTTTATATTAAAGGACTTTATTGAATGATCAAATTGAATTTAGAATTTACCAAACACTATCAACACGAGATCAAGTTCATAGTTTGTTGACACTATATATACACATAATTTAATAGATACATCTGACTATTGTTTAATTTATTTTGGTTTCACAATTTGATAATTATCAGGAAACAAAGCAAGACAGTAATAAAAGGTTGTTTAAATATGTTTTTTCAATTAATAATTAAATACAGTGTTGAATCAAAATTATTTGATTAAAGTTGGTAATAATTAGATATTTTATACTTATCTATAAAAATAATTAACATGCATTTAATGAGGAGAGTAAATGATGAAAGTGGTACTTGAATAAAATAAAGGCATTAAATGTTATAATAAGTTATAATAGCAAGCAATTGATCTATTTTTGAGTTCCAAGCCAAGTTATCAAAATAAACAATTTGAAATTATTTTTACAACCTCAAGTAATGTCACCGACATCACAATGGGCCCAGCCCAGCCCATCCCATACTACTCCTTTTCCATCCCTTCAATTAAAAGTCATCAACCATATTAACATATTTTATCAAACTACTTGCACACATTTATTGCTTCCAACTCCTATCCTCCTTGACCAAATCAAACCCCAAATTCAAACATACACACAGCTTGCTCATCATACATACATACACACAGCTTGCTCATCATACATACATACATACATACATACATACATACATACATACATACGTACGTACAAGTGTATGTATATGTGTATATATATACGTACACAATATTCAAAGCTATATCCTAAATATATTGACTCACTCACGAGGCCACGACCACCACTCGCTTACCGACATTTCTACCATAAAACAACCCAACAAAAGCTACGGGTGCACTCTCAAGACCCTCGGTGATGTCTTCGATGTAACATCTCTTCCCTTGTTTTACTAAGGGTATTTAACCATTTCAATATACTTCGGATACTGGGGAAGGTGATGATGATCAATCACAATGACCCTTGCATGTGCAAACGTTTTGTTATTATGCAAAACAGGTTACGCACCCCATCACCCTCTCCTCAAAGTGATTGTACTGTAAGATAATCCTGCAAACTGAAAATTCATTTATTTAGGTCATGTTTATTTTGACAATTTCATATATTAATTCATCTTAAATCTTAAAATTCAGATTATAAGTGATTTAAAACTATTTGTTATGTTTCATAATAAAGTGAATTTTAGATCTTAAATGATTTCAGAGTGTTTGTTACATTTTAAACTAAAAATCTTAAAACCTTTGAAATTAAGTACGAAAATTAATAGGTGAACTCCAATTTGAAATTATGATCTATAATTTTTTTTCTTTCTAAATTAAATCAATATTTTATTTGATTAAAATATTAAATTCAGTTTAATTAAGTAAAAACAAATTATTTAGTTTAATTAATTAAACTTATATTTACTCAGTTTAATTAATTAAAATTTTAATTTGCTCCAAGGCTTTGTAAAGCGCGATACATGTGGATGCTATGCACCAAGTATGCTATTAAGAAGACCAGGAGCAACTCCAATTCCAATACAGAAGTAGAAAATTAATTTGTCATGATACAACAAAGAGCCAAATTACAAACTAACATACAAGACAAGGAGGAAGAGATAAAAACAGCAAAGATACATTTTAGATTCATTTCCTGTCAACAATATCATTGGATGATGCTTTATTGTTGATCTTATTTGATTTATAATCTTCAAATAATTGTTTAAAACATTACTAGTTTACCGGTTCCTCCAGCTTGTGCATTACAGATTATTTGTCACGAAAGAGTAACCTCATCGGTTTGTTCCTCACAATGTATTTCTTATGTGAAGATTCAATTGTTAGTCTGCTTCAATTACATTAGAAGATAGGAGAAATTGCGCAAAAAACCTCTAAGTTGGATCATTTTTGCGATTAAAGCCCCCAACCATTTTTCATTGCACAAAAAACCTCCAACCGGTTAAAACTTTGTAAATTTGGGTTTTTTTCAAAAAATCTGATTTGCCGGTTGCAACTTGATGACGTGTAAATTTTTTAAATAGATTTTTTGCGTAAAAAAACCCCTCCAACTTGTTTAATTGTTTCAATTAAAACCCCAAATCATTTTTTATTGGATAAAAATCCACCAACCAACAAAGATAATTAAAATTGAGTCTTCACTGATTGCATTTTGATGACATGGATATTTATTAAACAAAGAATTCAATTCTCAATGAAACCTCCACCCTCTAGGCTCTAGCGAACCTCATTGCTCTGCCTGATCATATTCAGAAGCTAGATTGGAACATAAATAAACGAAGTTGAACATAAAGTTGAACCTAATGATACAACTCGTGAAAACAAAACGAAATCGATTCCATCTGCACAATTAAAGTTAAAATTCAAGATTAAGCGGCAAAAGTTAATCGAACATACATACATAAAATAAACAACACTGATTATAAAGGAGTAGATAGAGTAATCGGAGTTGCTGGAGGTAGAGGAAAAGAAAAGAGGTAAATATGATTGTTGGTTAGAGGTGAGAAAAAAATAGTTCGAAGGTTCGCCACATAAGACCAACCGGAGTATGTGGTGGCATCTGGCATGAGCCACACACTCCATGGATGCCACATTGGAGATGGCCACGACTCACCAAACACACAGATCACACCTCCCTCTCTTCATGCCACTCTCCACGGCTCCTTGCTTGCTTCAACCACAACATCCACCACACCCACACGCAAAGCTATCTCTCGCTCTCATTCTTTTCATTTTTGCTATAGCGGTATTAGTAACCAATTCTGGGGTACTGTAAACTATGGTGGGAAAGTGAAGTGATGTAACGTTGACGTAACAGAGTTGTGAATTATGGAAAACCATTCAGGATGAACCAACATACATAGAAATGGTGATGTCAATATCAATCAATGGATGATGGGCTGAGTTTACAAGCAAACCCGACCCAGGCATTATTTGCTTACATAGTGCAAGTATGACCCACAATCAAAACCTATTATTCCACTCTCTTTCTAGATTATGTTGATGGCTAAATTTCATCAATATTATAGAGTTTCTTGTCACTCACTCTTGCTAGTATGTGTAATGGCCACAAGACTTTTGGTCCCTATTCATCCTAAATATAATAATACCATTTGACAGTCTTTGAGAGAGAATGCTAATCATATCAATATTCAATGTGCCAAGTGGATTATGATTATATAAAAGATGATGCAATTATAAAATTCATAAAGGCGTAAACCCTATTTTGAAATCATTATGGCATGTAGTCATCACAACCTCAAAAAGATTTCATCCTCATCCGAAAAACTAAAGCAACGTTTGATTCACAGAATCTGATGAAATTTGATAGAATTAGAATGAATGAAAATTTCATTCTAATGTGCTGTTTGGCAGTAAAAAAAGAATGAAATGAAGATTTTTTTTAAGACCACTTTTGAAGGAATCTATTTTCCTTGGGTTAGTGCTATGAAATTTAAATTTAATTCCAAAGATTTTAACAGTTCTAAAACCAAACCCTAGACTTCATCTTCACCGGCCTTCATTTCTATTCCGTCAGATCCATTCCAGGAATAAATATTCTCCGAACCAAACTTCCGCCAAATAATACATAGGAGCTAAGGGGCTGTTTGGTTCACAGACTCCTGAGGGAATCCTGTGGAATTGGAATGAACATTCCATTCCATGGCATGTTTGGTAGGTTTATCATTAGGAAAGAGAATTCCCTTCACAAAAAAATTTTCCATTGATTGCCTGAATCTATTTTCCAAGGGGGAGGCTAAGGAATTCACATTCCATTCCATTTGCCTGAAGTTTTGCTAAATTTTATGTGCAAAACTACTACTGCAAAAGTAATCTATATCTATATATATTAATAAAAGAAAATAATTTTTGACATGTGTCACTTTCTAAAGTAATTATTTTTTACGTTTTCCCGCTCTTTTTCCTAATTTAAAATATGATTATAATTAATTTAAGGGTAAATTACAATTTTCGTCCCTGTGGTTATACACAAATTATGGTTATCGTCCTTTTAATGATTAAATTACGATTACAGTACTTATAGTTGACAATTTATTATGCATCTGGTCCCTTTGTCCAATATTTTTTTTAAAATGACGATTTTGCCCTTTTATTTTTATTTCAGTTTTGGTCCTTGATCAATGTAACACCCACAATTCTCACACAAATGCCACGTCAATACAATACACAGGTGGCAATATCGCAATCATCTCATAATGCACATGTCACAGGATTAGCGGAAAACACTGTTAATTAAAACTTTTAACACAGAGTCATACATCGTCTCATAACCGACACTGATACATAAACACAACAGAGTATTGATAACAACTCTAAAGTCTAGCGTCAAAAATACAGTCAGCATACACGGCTCTAAACTGCCCCGATCCCTACTTCGGCTGTTGCGACTGTGGCTGCGGCCCCACGGTATGACTGCCTGACACACACAGAAGACTCGAAAACATAAGCTGGACAGCTCGTGAGTACCCGAGGGTTAGACTCTGCAGGTAAACACATATAACATACACAGCACATATATCTCAACGCACATATGCAACTCTATGCATAACACATATCTCTGCTCGAAAGGGGACCACGTTCCCCGGCTAACAGGCCGCACACAGCAGCGGTTAGCTACTCAATAGGCACAGGAGCGACCTGGCAATATCTCTGCCGTATATATACAGCCTCATATCTCGTGACTGGTTAGGGACAGTCAGCCTGCGCGATCACGTATCGCGGGTATCTGCAACTCAAACACATATAGCACGTATAGGGTAGAGAAACTCATACCTGCGCCGTACCTCTGTCTCATATACACATATCACATCACATAACTGACTCGTAAAAGACTACGCACGATTTGTAAAAGAACTCGAGTACTCACCGACTACCAGAAACTCGCTTGGAAATCTGAAACTCTAATGCGGCTCGGCACGTGATCGGCTAGAACCTGTAAACATTACGGACTCCACATATTAACGCAAGCTCAATACCCCCATAACTCAAATCAAACATAACTATCGCAATCTATATAAACCTGAAACATATCCCCGAACGAATAACCGATCCCCGAAACTCTTTTACGGGATTCCTATCGAGACCCAAAATCCCAAACAATTTAATTCAACAATATCCCGAAGGAAATCGACACACTAATCACCCCAAACCTCCCCAAATGAATCAAACCGAATTTCCCCAGCAGGCTGCGGCTCGCGCCGCTAAGCCCCCTGCACTCGCGCCGCGCCCAATTCCTTCTGCGCGTCGCGCCGCGGCCCCTGCGCGTCGCGCCGCGACCAGCCGACTGTTCTCAGTCTTCACCTTCGAACTCCATCGCTGAACCAGGGGTCTTTAACCCCTCTATACTCAATTTCCAGCTCAAAACACTCATACAAACACTATACCACAAGCTCCTATTACTTATAAACCAAACTACACAATTTTCACAACATAGAACACAAGATTTAACTCTCACAACCAATAACTCTTACCTCAAATACTCAAGAACTCCAAAAAGAAGATGAAGAAGATCAAGATGCAGGCTTTACTTCAGCTTCTGGCTACCAATTTCAGCTGGAACTCCAGGAAGGTACACACACACCTTAGGGTTATTTCTCAAAATTATGGGTAAAGGGGAAAGGAACAAGGGAGCTCATCATATGTACGTACATATCCATATCCGGCTCCGAACCCATTAACCCGGACCCAATATCACTTTTTCACAAATTATATCATTAGGACCCAATTAAAGCCACGATCTCAAGGAGATAATTAATCCGCTAATTAATAACTCGGAGACACGTATCACTCAATCTTGACACGTTAAATCCACGAAACGGAATTTAATTGGAACACGCAATAGTTATTAAAATAAAGAGCCAATAAATTAAATCCACGTACCAGGCTCAAATCCGGGATGTTACAAATCCTCTCCTCTTAAAAAGATTCCGTCCCGGAATCTAGCTCAGATTCTGGAATAGCTGCGGATATCGGCTCCTCATCTCGGCCTCGGGCTCCCAGGTGGCACTAGTACCCTTATGATGCCTCCACTGAACGAGTACTAGCGCGATCTCTTTATTCCGCAATCTCTTCACCTTTCGATCAGTAATCGCCTCGGGCTGCTCGACATATCTCAGGTGGTTGTCCACAGTGATCTCGGATAACGGCACAAACTGATCATCTTTGGCCAAACACTTTCTCAGGTGGCTCACATGAAATGTATCGTGGACTCCGGCCAACGCGGGAGGCAATCTCAGTCTATAAGCCTGATCTCGGACCCTGGCGATAATCTCGAACGGACCGATGTACCGCGGACTCAGCTTACCTCGATGCCTGAATCTGATAACTCCCTTCCACGGCGATACTTTCAACATCACACGGTCTCCAACACTGAACTCAAGCTCGGTCAGACGACGATCGGCATAACTCTTCTGTCGACTCTGTGCTATTCTCATATGCTCACGGATAACTGCCACTTTATCGCTCGTTTCCTGTAACAACTCGGGCCCACTGATAGGTCGCTCGCCGACCTCGCCCCAACACACCGGGGTTAGGCACTTACGCCCATATAGTGCCTCGAATGGAGCCATCTTGATGGAGGAATGGTAGCTGTTGTTGTACGCAAACTCGACTAACGGCAAGTGAACGTCCCAACTACCACTGAAATCAACCGCACAAGCTCGGAGCATATCCTCGAGAGTCTGATTCGTTCGCTCTGTCTGCCCGTCTGTCTGAGGTCTGTACGCGGTACTCAACTGAACTCTCGTCCCCAACTCGCGCTGAAAGCTCTGCCAGAACCTCGAAGTAAACCGCGCATCTCTATCGGATGTAATCGACATCGGAACGCCGTGCCTCGATACTATCTCACTGATGTATAACCGAGCTAACTGATCCATAGTGATGGTACCCCGAACCGCTAGAAAGTGAGCACTCTTCGTCAAGCGATCCACTATCACCCAAATCATATCATTACCTCGAACGGTGCGCGGAAGCCTGACGATGAAATCCATCGTGATATGATACCACTTCCACTCAGGGATCTCTAAAGGCTGCAAATGCCCGTGAGGCTTCTGATGCTCGGCCTTGACTCGCAGACAAGTCATACACTCCTCGACGTATCGGCCCACATCTCTCTTCATCCCTGGCCACCAATAGAACTCGCGCAAATCTCTGTACATTTTGGTGCTCCCGGGGTGGATAGATAATCTCGATCGGTGCGACTCATCCAAAATCAACTGCCGCAGATTACCGACTCTCGGAACCCAAACACGATCACGAAACGCCCACAAACCTCTGCTATCTCTGCTCAATGCCTCTAGCTGTCCCGCAAGCCGCTCTCTTTTCACATTCTCCGCCCGCAAACCCTCTAACTGAGCATGCCTCAGACTCTCCACAAGAGTCGAGGTAACCTCGAGCCTCGCTGCTCGGGAAACTACCGTTTGGCCACACGCCTTACGGCTCAACGCATCGGCCACCACATTGGCCCTACCAGGATGGTACTGGATCTCGCAGTCATAATCTTTCAGTAACTCGAGGCTGCGCCGCTGTCTCATATTTAGCTCTTTCTGACTGAACAGATACTGAAGACTCTTATGATCGGTATACACTACAAATCGCGAACCGTACAGATAATGACGCCATATCTTCAACGCGAACACGATCGCGTCTAACTCGAGATCGTGTACGGTATGATTTTCCTCGTAGGTCTTCAGCTGTCGCGACGCATATGCAATCACCTTGCCTCGCTGCATCAGAACGCAACCCAAACCGGTACCTGACGCATCACAGTAAACCACGAAATCCTCTGTACCCTCGGGCAATGCTAACACTGGTGCCTGACATAACCGGGATTTCAGCTCTCTAAATGCTGACTCCTGCTCATCGGACCACACAAAAGGAACGGACTGCCGTGTCAATCTCGTCAACGGCCTGGCAATCTTCGAGAAGTCCTGAATGAAACGGCGATAATACCCGGCTAGACCCAAAAAGCTACGGATCTCAGGCACGGTCTTCGGCGGCTCCCAACTCATCACGGCCTCTATCTTCGCCGGATCCACTGAAATACCCTCGGCGCTCACAACATGTCCCAAAAACTGGACCTCGCGCAACCAGAACTCACACTTGGAGAATTTCGCATAAAGTCGCTCCTTTCGCAGCACAGATAAAACCTCTCGCAAGTGCTGCTCGTGGTCCTCGGCACTCCTCGAGTAGATCAGGATGTCGTCGATGAACACTATCACGAACCGATCCAACATAGATCTACACACCCTGTTCATCAAATCCATGAATGCCGCGGGTGCGTTAGTCAGTCCGAAAGGCATGACTAGGAACTCGTAATGGCCGTATCTCGTCCGAAACGCAGTCTTCGGCACATCCTCATCTCTAACTCTCAGCTGATGATAACCCGATCTCAGATCTATCTTCGAAAAGAAGCTCGAACCCTGTAGCTGATCAAACAGATCGTCGATACGTGGAAGCGGATAACGGTTCTTCACCGTCACTTTATTCAACTCTCGATAGTCGATACACATCCGCATGGAACCGTCCTTCTTCTTCACAAATAGCACGGGAGCTCCCCACGGGGACGAACTCGGACGGATAAATCCACGATCAAGCAACTCCTGAAGCTGCGACATCATCTCTCTCATCTCAGTAGGTGCCAGCCTATAAGGCGTCTTCGCAATAGGCACCGCTCCAGGGATAAGGTCGATACGGAACTCGACCTGACGATCTGGCGGTAACCCAGGCAACTCTTCTGGGAATACCTCAGGGAACTCTCGAACTACGGGTATATCCGCCAAGGTCTTCTTCTCTAATCTGGCAACACCCACAATTCTCACACAAATGCCACGTCAATACAATACACAGGTGGCAATATCGCAATCATCTCATAATGCACATGTCACAGGATTAGCGGAAAACACTGTTAATTAAAACTTTTAACACAGAGTCATACATCGTCTCATAACCGACACTGATACATAAACACAACAGAGTATTGATAACAACTCTAAAGTCTAGCATCAAAAATACAGTCAGCATACACGGCTCTAAACTGCCCCGATCCCTACTTCGGCTGTTGCGGCTGTGGCTGCGGCCCCACGGTATGACTGCCTGACACACACAGAAGACTCGAAAACATAAGCTGGACAGCTCGTGAGTACGCGAGGGTTAGACTCTGCAGGTAAACACATATAACATACACAGCACATATATCTCAACGCACATATGCAACTCTATGCATAACACATATCTCTGCTCGAAAGGGGACCACGTTCCCCGGCTAACAGGCCGCACACAGCAGCGGTTAGCTACTCAATAGGCACAGGAGCGACCTGGCAATATCTCTGCCGTATATATACAGCCTCATATCTCGTGACTGGTTAGGGACAGTCAGCCTGCGCGATCACGTATCGCGGGTATCTGCAACTCAAACACATATAGCACGTATAGGGTAGAGAAACTCATACCTGCGCCGTACCTCTGTCTCATATACACATATCACATCACATAACTGACTCGTAAAAGACTACGCACGATTTGTAAAAGAACTCGAGTACTCACCGACTACCAGAAACTCGCTTGGAAATCTGAAACTCTAATGCGGCTCGGCACGTGATCGGCTAGAACCTGTAAACATTACGGACTCCACATATTAACGCAAGCTCAATACCCCCATAACTCAAATCAAACATAACTATCGCAATCTATATAAACCTGAAACATATCCCCGAACGAATAACCGATCCCCGAAACTCTTTTACGGGATTCCTATCGAGACCCAAAATCCCAAACAATTTAATTCAACAATATCCCGAAGGAAATCGACACACTAATCACCCCAAACCTCCCCAAATGAATCAAACCGAATTTCCCCAGCAGGCTGCGGCTCGCGCCGCTAAGCCCCCTGCACTCGCGCCGCGCCCAATTCCTTCTGCGCGTCGCGCCGCGGCCCCTGCGCGTCGCGCCGCGACCAGCCGACTGTTCTCAGTCTTCACCTTCGAACTCCATCGCTGAACCAGGGGTCTTTAACCCCTCTATACTCAATTTCCAGCTCAAAACACTCATACAAACACTATACCACAAGCTCCTATTACTTATAAACCAAACTACACAATTTTCACAACATAGAACACAAGATTTAACTCTCACAACCAATAACTCTTACCTCAAATACTCAAGAACTCCAAAAAGAAGATGAAGAAGATCAAGATGCAGGCTTTACTTCAGCTTCTGGCTACCAATTTCAGCTGGAACTCCAGGAAGGTACACACACACCTTAGGGTTATTTCTCAAAATTATGGGTAAAGGGGAAAGGAACAAGGGAGCTCATCATATGTATGTACATATCCATATCCGGCTCCGAACCCATTAACCCGGACCCAATATCACTTTTTCACAAATTATATCATTAGGACCCAATTAAAGCCACGATCTCAAGGAGATAATTAATCCGCTAATTAATAACTCGGAGACACGTATCACTCAATCTTGACACGTTAAATCCACGAAACGGAATTTAATTGGAACACGCAATAGTTATTAAAATAAAGAGCCAATAAATTAAATCCACGTACCAGGCTCAAATCCGGGATGTTACAATCAAATTATTTCTTTTATTTCATTTTATTAATAGATTTTTATTCTTTTACTATTTATTTAATATATTTTCTATTCTTTTATTATATTGTCTAGTTATTACTATTAAAATTCAATTGAAATAAAAGGTTATTCAATATGTTTTATTTATTTATTTATTTGATATTATTATTAATAGTATTAATATTATTATTTTGTTATGATTTAAGTATTTACATGACTAAGTAGTAGTCAATGAAAATAACTTGTATATGACTTAATTTAATATGTTGTATTTTTGTTAATTATTATTATAAATACTATTATTATCGTTCATACACATTGATTTTAGATATACGTTGAACTATTTATATATTTATTTTTCTAAATGTATATTATTTTTCATTTATAAAAATTGAAACCAAATATATAATTTAACGTGTTTTCTATTCTAATTTAGTTATAACATAAACTTAATGGTCAGATAAACCTTACATATATGACTTAAGGAAACCATAATTGTTGTAATTATAACTTAATGAAATATATAATTATTTCATAAAGTTAAAAAAATTAAATTAATTTATACATATAAATATGTAAAGTTTACATATCTTGTTAATTTTAAACTATATTTTTTGTTTAACAAATAGTAAATATATTAAATAAATAGTAAAAAACAAAAAAGCTATTAATAAATTAAATAAAAAGAAATAATTTGCTCAAGGACCAAAACTGAAATAATACTGAAAGGGCAAGATCGCCATTTTAAAAAAAATATTGGACAAAGGGACTAAAGATATTATAAATTGCCAACTATAGGTACTGTAATCGTAATTTAATCATTAAAAGGACGATAACCATAATATGTGTATAACCACAAGGACGAAAATTGTAATTTACCCTTAATTTAATTTAATAAAAAGTAAATAAAATTTGTTTTTGATTTCTAATTTATGAGACTCAATTAATCAACAAAATTAATTGTATTAACAATAATTTCTTGATTAAATATCTTACAATAAAACCAATATTTATAACTATGTATATTAATAAAAAGTCTTTATTATCACGTGTCGTCATAAAATTACATAATAATTTTTTCACATTCATTTTTTTTATTAAATTAACCAATTATATTAGACTAAGAGAACGTGAATAAATACATTGAATTTTTCAAAGGCTATTGCTGTTTGATTTCATATCATCATTTTCAATTGCATATTTTATATTAATTCAATAACAATTGTAAATCAAATTATAATATTTCATTATTAATATATTTATGATGTCTGTATAATAATATTTTTAATAGTTATATATGTTTTAAGATAATAACCATTAATAAAATATACCCCATGTAATATACTAATAAATGGGTTAACAAACTAGTTGTAATATAAAAAACATGATTTTTAAAAAGTTCAATTAATAATTAACGTGAGACTCTAGACATACAGTTTATTACATTATTAATATATACTACATATTATACTATATTAGAAACTAATTTATCTATTTACGTATTATACATACATTTTTAATACATAATTATTTATATAAAATATATCGAAACTAACAATTAATACATACAAATATATATTTAAAAAATACAAGATCGAATAACATTATTTTTTTCTAGTATTCTAAATACAAATGAATGATAATTACTTATTATTCTTTTAAAGTTTATTTTTTTTTAGTGAATATATAGATAATATAATTTACATATGATTTGATTTAAGTTAGATTGGTATTGGAATTTGAAATTCATTCCATTCCTGCCAACCAAACAATTGATATCTTTTGGATTCTGACAGATTCCATTCATTCCAGAATTCCATTCCTTCGACAGATTCCATTCCTTCAGAAAATTTTCCGTAAACCAAACAGCGCCTAAGTAAAAACGGAGAGACATAATGAGAGTTGTAGCACTCATTCCAGATTCCAACCTGCACCAATGGAATCAGAAGTGATAGGAGAATCTCTCCTGACTTTACACTCGAAATAAAGGACAGACAGGTGCTCCGAGTAAAATTCGAATAGAAAATCAGAATATTAATAAGACAAATCGTTCTATAAACAAAACTATTTGCCCTAGAAACTGAAAATGAAAGATAGAAATAAGAATATAAACCTGAAACTGACGAAGATAAAGTTACCTAACGAACCAGGAGTGAAGGATCCAAAGTGACTGCCACGAAATTTGCTCATCAGAATACGCAAGTAAGGATCAATGGAGCGATAGATATTCTAAACGAGGACGGTTTTAGAACCTTGTGAAGCTTGATGCATATGGTGAGTGAATCATCGAGGAACATGTCTGATTCCTTGGGGATGCCATTAATTACGTAATCCTTGAATACAATCTGTCGATTCCTCACCACCAATTTTTTTTTTTTTTTTAAATTATGATTGGGTTTATTACGAAAAAAACCAACATGCTTTTACGTTTTTGCGTTTTCGTCCCTCACGTTATTTTTTTTTCCATAAAAGTCCTCATGTTAAATTTTTTTCTTTTTGATTTAGTGAAATTGGACATTAGACCCTGGTTAATGGTTATAATTAGTTAACCGGGTTTTAAAAAACTGAAAAACAGGTTTCTATTGTCCAAATTTCACTAAACAAAAAAAAAAAAATTTTACATGAGGACTTTTATGGAAAAAAGTAACATGGAGTTACGAAAACGCAAAAAACATGAAATATGTCGTTTTTTCATAATAAACTAATTATGTTTTAGCTTTTTTTTCCCTTTCCTTAGCACCGGCCATTTTTACCGTTATCAAGCTTTTATTGCATCAAGACTTTGTTTCTTTATCAAGTAATTATATATATTTTCTTCAATAATTGTTTAGCTAACCTTGACTATTTTTATATTGATATGATTATGCAAGATTTGAGATTGGATTGACAAATCGACAAACCTTACGGAACCAGAAAAAGTATCATTTGGTCTTATTCACAAATCCAGTTTTTGGTTTTTTTCGATTTAGGTTCATCTAGTTATTGATTCTAGTTTTCTAAATTTTTGGTTTTTGCTTTGATCTATATGGTTTTAGATTAACACACCCCAAGTCATGTGATGTTTATTTACTCATTTATTAAAAAAAATAGATGTTTCTTTTTGTCTTGCTATTTGAGCTGATGTTAAAAACTATTGTCATTTTAGAGCCTAAGGCCTCATTTGTCTTTCATTCAGAGCCTCTTAAAAACATCTGAAGTCTAAAGTTCAGATCTATAATAAATTAAGATTGTTTGTTTAAATTCAGACTTAAGAGGTTGAAACCTCTGAATTTTAAGAGGATGAGAGTTATCTGAATTAAATTAGAGCCTCTTAATTTCAGATCTTAAGACCTCCTTTTAATTTCAGACGTGGTTTTCAGACTTCAGACATTTAACCTCTTAAAAAACAAATACCACCTAAGTTGCAGCTCACTTGGTTTTGATTTTGCTTAAAAGTTGTTCCTTAGTCCAGAGAGTTTAAGATTTAATTCTAAATGAGTATGAAAATAAACCAAAAATATGTGACAGAAGAAGTAAATGATGACATGAATAATAACAAACCATTAATGGTCATAATACTAGTTTTGATAAGGTTTAAAGCCTTTAAGAAATCATGAATTTTATGCAATGTGTAAAACCATTTCACAGCTTCAGTGGTATATTCATATAAACACACATTTTATGCATATATAATGTAGCCTCCAAAGCTACAAACTAATCAGATTACGGAAAACATTTGTCTACGTCGTCATTCACGAGCGACGACCACGACTTGTTTGCCAACATTTTTGCCGGAAAATAGCCCAACCAAAGCTGCAGGAGCACTCTCAAGACCCTCGGCAATGTCTTCGATGTAACATATCTTCCCTTGTTTTATTAGGGGCATTATCATTTCCATATACTTTGGATACTTATCATAGTGATCGAACACGAGGAACCCTTGCATGCGCAAACGTTTTGTAACAACGCAAAATAGGTTCCGCACCCCCTCATCCTCCTCCAGGTTGTACTGTGAGATCATCCCACAAGCTGAAATGCGTCCGTTTAATCTCATATTCAATAGTACTGCCTCCAACATCTTTCCCCCAACGCTTTCAAAGTATATATCGATTCCTTCGGGGAAGTACCTGAAATATTAGAAAAAGGTAGCCTGCGTTTAGTTGACGAAAACAAGCCGGTTTTCTGTTTTTGTTTTCAACGAAAACAGGGCTTAATTGAAAACATGTTTAGTTTGACATTATTCTATTTTTTTTTTGTCATTTTCTAAATGTTTTCATTTTCTAAATTTATAATAGAAATTGGAAAATGCATTAAAGGAGTTTTCAACCATTTTTCTAATTTTCAAAAGTGAAAACAAGGGACGTGGTTTAACACGTTTTCAAAATTTTCTCCTAATTTTCTAGAAATGTAATAATGAAAACAAATTCTAGAAAAGTGAAAGTGAAAACAAATATCAATTTTCCATCAACTAAACACACCCGTAATATCTCAGAAAACTAAGGTTGCGCATAGTTACCGAAAATTTTCAAAATTTTCATCTCACTTTCAAAAAAATGAAAACTTGTTTACTTTACAACAATTTCATAAATTTTCATTTCATTTTTTAAAATATCATTTTTCATATTCTTTCTCGTACTTTTCTATTACCTACTCTATATTTCTTTATAATACTCTATTTCTCTCTCTGTTATTTTTTATCACCTAACCTATTTTTCTTATTTTATAATCACTTATCTTATTTTTCTTAAAACAAAATTTTCATCATCTAAACAAGTTTTCACTTTTCACAGAAACCCTTGTTTTTTTTTTTTCTAAAAACTATAACTTGAAAACTGAAATTGAAAAATGACTAATTTTCGTGAACTAAACGCAATTTAAAGGTTTCCTTCATCTTGGATGACAATCATATATGTTTCAGGCTAACCTCTTCAGAGCTGCATCTAGATCTTGCTCTTCCTTGTAGTTAAAAGCCTCATCAAATCCAAATTTGTTCTTCAACAGCTCAACCTTGGGTGAGAACAACGGTTTTTTTGTCAAGAAATTTAAGGATCATGCTTGTGAAATTGCCATAAAAAGTAAAAACATTTATCGATAGTACGCAACAATGGTGTTTTCATAGGTAGTCCGTAGCAGCAGCATGAGAAGAAAACGGAAGCAGAAAGCAGCAGAGCTAATTACTTAAAGAAGGTTGATGAAATGTAACCAACCTTTTCTTTTGTTCCAGCACTCCCAACGACATAACATCCCGACAACTTTGCAAACTGCCCAACAAGCTGCCCAACTGCGCCTGAAGCTGCGGAAACAAACACATACTCTCCTTTCTTTGGAGCGCAAATCTCATAGAAACCAACGTAAGCACTCATACCAGGCATACCTAGAAAGCATCCAAAGGAAGAAGATCTGAGATGGTGATCGAAACACACAAATCAACGACTAATCACTACTACGTACATAGCACAAATGTGCCGTATGCATGACTAAAAACACTTAATTTTAACAGAAAACATACCAAGAATTCCTGTGTAATAGGAAAGAGGTACGTCCGTATGTTGAATCTTGAATAGAGACTCAGGATCAGTGATAATGCTGTATTCCTCCCATCCAGTGAATCCCCAAACTAGATCACCTTTCTTGAAGTCTGGATGCCCAGAATCAATGACTTTAGAAACTCCATATCCTTTTATAGGCTGCACGGTGGTAGTTTTCGGGTAATTGAAATAAAATGTTGAAATGTTACCATTATGAAGGTTTATTTTTATTATCCTCATATAGGGATATATTTACATCCAAACCTAATTTATAATTGAGTTGGTAACATGAAGAGTCTCTAAAACACGAAAACAGTAAACAGAAAACAGGGACATCAAGTTAGTGTCTTTAGTTGATTTTACGAATACTTTCATACATTGAGCATTTTAATTAGGAAGTGATTTTTATGTCAAAATCATGTTCATGTTAGCTTTACTCCAAAAACAAGTTAGGGAACAAATGGATACTCACCTTTGTGGTTTGGATTCATTTTCATGGTATATTACGATTCGCTAAGCTACAGTTAATATTAAGTAGTCCTTCACAGTAACAAGGATCCGAATATCATCAACATTACTCTATTGTTCATTGTTATGCATATACATTGTGCGTCGTGTGTCTGGTACATTTTGTACACAAAATCACAAAAGAGCTCACAAAGTCGATCACTCGTGCGTTCCTAGGTTAACCATCAACAGCTCAGGTCCGATGGAACAAATGATTTAAGATGAACTCGATCAAGGATGATCACCGTATCGTGATATCGGATGGAGACTCGATGACATCTTTTAATCTTGTGGGACACTAGTAAGACTTGTCTTCTGCTACAACATTACTTATCATCTAAGCTTTCAATATGTATTTACATAGTGGTTAAGGAAATGTTTTTATTGCATGCATATGCAGCAGATTTTGATAGTTAATAGAGGTTTTGAAAAGTTTTATTATTAATTATTAAATCATACGGTTTGTGTTGTGGCCAAAATGATTGACTCTCTATTGATCCTAAAATAATAATATTACTAGTTTATAAACCCATGTATAACATGGGTATATATTTAAAATTTTAATTTCATTAATCTTGTAGGATAATTTTTAAATATATTTTATCAAATTTATAATATCTATTTATATAATACAATAATTATAAATATAAATATATAAAAAGAAAAGTTATCGTTCAGAGTTTTATATTAGATAAGATTTAGATTTGATTAGATATTATTTAAATTATTTATTATAGATAGATTGGAAAAAATAAATTTTTTAACCAAATTAATAGGAAATTGTTAGGTACACGTGACAATCCCATGTTAAGCCAATTGGCGCTCTATCTAGATGTCATGTGACATCTAGTTACTCATATAATAGAATAGATAGATGTGACAACATATCTTCCTAAAAAAGCCTAACATGCTATTTGTTTTTTTTTTAACAAGCTAAATGTTTGCAATCTGAAATTTAATAGGTGGTCTTGAAATTTGAATTCTAAAATCTTAAGACTATTAATTAAATTTAAGTGTTAAATTAATTATATACTATATTTAATAAATTTATATAACTAACATATTAAAATAAATTAATATTTTAATTAAATAAATTGGATAATTTTATAAAATGTAAATTAAATGAACTTATATTTAAAAACAACACATATTTTAATTTATATTAATCTAAGTTAATTTATACAAAGATGTAAATTTAAATAAATTAATATTTTAATGAATTAAATCAAATAATTATTTTTAAATAATCACAATGAATTTAATATTTTGTTTTGATTTAATTTGAAAAGAAAAATTCAAAACTTAATTATAGATTTCAGACGGAGTCCACATCTTAAATTTTAAAGCTAATTTAATAGGTTTGAGCTTCTAAAGTCTAAAATATAATAAATAAACAGCCTAAAATCATTTAAGATCTGAAATCCACTTAAGTTATAAATGTAACAATCAATCTTAAAACAGTTAAGATCTGAATTTTAAGATTTAAGACAAATTAAGATCTGAAAATGTCAAAATAAAGTAGGTCAGCCTGATGATTAATGTAGCAAGTAGATGGATAGAATTAAAAAACGATCGTGTTATACGCACATCATTGTAATTAATTTTTACTAATCATATCCCTCTCCCTCACATAATTTTTTTTTATGACGTGAAACCTACGTATTAAACTTACTCGTTACACTGTCGGTAAGAGAGGGTGTATAATTAGCAACGAGGTGGTGTGGGTGTGAGCTTAAAAATTCATAAATGCATAGTCGCTGTTTAAAACAATTAATGAATTAAACAAATATATTTGGGATGTAGGCATGTGATGATGGGAATGAATTCCTATGTGAATGTGATACAACAGAAAAACGAGGGGGAAAAACAGAGAATGAGATCGTGGATGGATTTGATTTGATTTAATTTTAGAGTAGGAATTGAAATAAATCAGAGTGAGTGAGTGATTGAAGAAAGAAAAAGGATAGAGTTAGAGTTACGTACGGATCCAGGAGCGAACGATTTGACGTAATTGTCTTGAAGATTGCGCATCCGACTACGCATGTAAGGATCACAGGAGAGATAAAGGTTCTTAAGGAGGACGGCATCAGAAGGTTGTGGAAGGTTGAGGCTGATCATGGCGGAAGCATTGAGGAGCATGTCAGATTCGTTAGGGAAGCCATTAACGTAGTTCTTCAATAGAATCTGCTGATTCCTTACTTGCTCCATTTGCCTGCTAAACTGTTGTTGTTGTTATTGATGGATTGGATTGAAAATGGAGCGACCCTCTGAATGAATGAATGAATGTTATCCTCAATCCTAATCCTCATGTTATGTACGTGGTGTGGACTGTGGACTGGATGAAAAGTCAAAAAAAGCTAAATCAATTAACTATGTGTTCCATTATCTCGTTAGGGTGAACCGACGAGCAAAAATCCTAATTTTCCTCATCCGTATTGATACTATTTTGAACCGGTCTCAATACCAGTACCAAATAGTTTTCTGTTCCATTGTCTCGGTACCCCTCTCAAATCTATCCTTTTTAGACTTCATCCCTTTTCTTTTGTCACTATTTTCATTCTATAACATTGAAATCAGTTACAATTTTCAACTTTCTATCATAATAATCATTAACCCAATTATTTTTAGAGAGTGAAAGAGAAAAGCGGGAGAGAAAGAAAAAAAGTTGTTGCGTGTGGGAGAGCTGTTACGTTAGGAGGATATCTGGGTTGGATCGCTGGTCAGGAAATGGTGTTCCAGCCAGCTTCCTGCTTGCGTGGCCACACCGTCAGCTTGGCAAGGTGAGTACAATCTCACTCGCCCCGACATGGTGGGATGCTTCCGCCAACGACTAGTTTTTTTCCCCTTTTTAACGTTTAATACACATACACACATATATATATCTAACACATCATTTTACATATATCATTACTCTCTTTCAATTATCTAAAATTTCAAACCATCAGGGTTTGCCCTGGTGGCCACCAAGTTTTCATAAGGGGCTTGGGGAGGGTTGTTACCCAGGTTCGATCCTCACTTGAGGCGGATTTTGGGTTTCTCCCTTCAGGTAAAATAATCTAACTAGGAGATTGTGATGGGGATCGAACCGGGATCTGTCGGCACTTGAGCCTAGGCGATAACCACCACACCAATCGTTCAAAAAAAAGTTATCTCAAATTTCAATCTTTTTTCCATTTCAATCGTTACATACATCCATATTTCACACACAATATCATCCTTTTATTTTACTCTCAACTCATATGTGTCTTCGTCATTTTAGTTTCTAATAATTTTTAATTTTAGTTTCTTAATTTTTATGTGATATTTTAAGTTAGTTTTTATAAAATTAAATATTATCTTTTTAATTATTAATTATAAATGTATTTTAAGTTTTTAACAAAAAATTAAGAAATATAGAAAGATTAAAATGACGGATAATTCTGGAAATGGTGGCGAAAAAAACTAATAGGACGTTGAGGTGTCAAAAATGATATATTTAAAAAGGATGAGGACACTCACTCACCCTGGCAATTGGAAAAAAAAATAGAAACACATCTAACAAGATTCGTGTGTCATAAAAAAAATTAGAAAGAAAACGAACAAAAACAGTATTCTCTCTTTTTTTTTTCCTTAGTATTTTTGTTTTAATTAATTATTATAAATATATTTAATTTTTAATAAAAAATTAAGAAAGATAGAAAAATTAAAATGATGAGTATTTCTAAAAATGGTAGCGAGAGAATAGCTGATTTGATGTTGAGGTTTTCTAAAACGATATATTTGAAAAGTATGAGTACACGCTACACCCAGAAATGAAAAAAAAAATAGAAACACATCTAACAAAATTTGTGTTTCATAAAAACAATTTAGAAAGAAAATGAACAAAAACACTTTTCTCACTTCTTCTTTTTCCTTCTGCCATTCGCTTTCATTCATATGGAACACAATATAAACCCAAACGTTTTTAACGTGGATATTTATATGTTAAAAGTCTACTAAAATAATTAAAAAAGTTCTCATGTTATGTATTGATGATGTGTCACATCGCTCTAAAATTTCAAGTTCAGTCTTTTTTCATATTTTACATATATACTTTTCTTTTCTCTTATCTATTTATGAATTTTCCAATTTAATCTACATAATTAAAATAATTTAGTAATTTTGAAATATCTCGATATTGATTTGAATTATTTTTTATGCTAGAAAAAAAAATATTTTGGTATTCTTAATTTTACGTTAAAACATACAATTTTTTTCTTATATAAATATGATATTATATCAGTATTAAATAATTATAAATAGTGAAAACCTATGATTTGAAGGGTCAATCTTTTTCTATATATAATGATATTTTCCGACCGTTGAGAGATAAAAGTTCATATTTGTGATTGTGATATATTTTAATTAAAATGTTAGTGTTTGTATTAAAGTTTTTATAAGTTAGATTAAGATCACATGTTTTGGGTCTTTTTAAGAAAATTTAATATTAGTCTTACTATTTTAATAACTAAATCAAACCATGTTTTTTGGGTTTAGTTCTTTAAAGGAGTTTACGTTTATATTTATAAATTTAAATTAAACATATTTTTCTTTATATATATATTTTTTTTGTTTATACTAATGTAATCCTCAGTGTATAAAAAAAAAAAAAAAGAAGTTAATTTTGAGTTGAAAATTTATTATCAATATTCTTGATTGGACAGGAAATTTTATTGTTTAGAAACAGTTGAACTCTATTTTTGATAAGTTAGACATGTGCTATATTTTTGTTAGGTTTTTCTAAAGAAAATTTTAACAGCTATATATGTAGATAAATTTAAAATTATCTTCTTAAAAATAAATAAATTTTAGATAAGACCTACGTAATACATAGATAAATAAAGTGTTTATTATGAAAAAAATCAATAAGTTTTCATGTTTTTTTACGTTTTCATCCACCGTGTTATTTTTTTTCATAAAAATCATCAATTTAATTTATTTATTTTTTGGTTTAGTGAAATTTGGATATTAGAACCCAGTTTTTCAGTTTTTAAAAAATCTGGTTTATTAATTATAACCGGCTCTATTTGTCAAATTTCACAAAACTAAAAAAGAAAATTTAACTTAAGGATTTTTTTGGAAAAAAATAACAATAAATGACTAAAACGAAAAAACCGTAAATCTATGTTAGTTTTTTCATAATAAACTCATAAATAAGTAAAAGTACATATGAAAATCAAATAGTTGGATTTAAAATCAATAAACGACTAAACAAATATATTTTAATAGCAGGTTTTTGTTATATGTTGACGAATTTCTTTGAATTACATATTCATGTTTAAATAATAAGAAAATTGAATTGGTTTGTTGTTTACACTGGAAAACACGTTTCAAGAAACTTTTGACTTTTGAGTTGCAAATCATACATGGAACCAGCCATAACAACTCAATATTGCTTTGATCTTTGGGTCACAAACTTCTAAAATTTATTGATTATGTTAACTTTTTTTTCTGAATATTTAAGTATTCATAACTTTATATTTTTTACTTACTACCTATTTAACCGGTAAAAAATTAATTCATAGGATGGTTTAGGATTGTAAAAAACCAACTTTTTTCTAGTTTTATAATTAGTCATTGGAATGTCTTTTCTATTGTTCAAGTCATTATATTGTTTACCAGTTAATGACTTGCTAAACAAATCAAATATAAATTTGTCGAGAACTTAAACACTCGGGAATAAATCTAGTGACTTAATTGATAAATCCATCAAAAGTCGTAGGTGTTGTTTGCTTTTTAAGATGTTGATGTCTGCGGTTTGCGAACTTAGCTGTAGTTTTTTGCGGTCAAAAGAGATGGCTAAAAGTCTGTAGACGTCCGCAGACGAAAAAAAACAAATGCACTTTCATATAAAACGTCAACATGCGTCTTCGAGTTCACAGACATAAGAGGTTCGAAGATCTTCTAAGAAAAAACAAACAAGGCCGTAATGTTTTTTCGATTTTTAATCAGATCTTTCAAATTTGTCAAACCTGACCATTTTTTGATCTTTTAGAAAATCAATCGTATATTTTTCTACGGATTTTCATTTGTAAGTCTTAGATTACTATTGTACAATTGTAAATTATCGTTAAAAAAAGTTGATATATATGGCAATCCCGAGCAACCCATGCCAGATTGGGTGTTAAGGTAAATCAAGCTTAGCTAACGGTGGAGGTATGTAAGTGACTGAGGTACTACGGTGTGGTTAGTAGGAGGTTGATACTGTGAATGAGGTGGCAATGGCATGATAACTTATAACAGTAATAGCAGTGCACAAAATTTTGATTCGGTTTAGGGATGACAATTTTGATCCAACGGGTCAAACGGCAGGACAGTTAAATTAACCCGTCCAAAAAAACTAAGCTAGAACATAAATTTTTTAAAAATGAAAATCTACAAAACGGAGTATTAAACAAATTATTCTTTACAAAAAAAAAAAAAAATTCAAATTTACGACTTTTGGTCGTCAACCCGTTTGATTGAATAGACCGAAATTGTCGCCCCTAATTCTGTTGAAAACTGTGTTTGACGTGGCTAAAAACTGTTTCAATTTGGACAGCTAACTTATGAAAGTTGGAGGGAGGATGATTGGCGGTGATATAATTAAATGACCAACTAGAGTTATAGATGCGTGTTGGTGCTGGGAGACCTTTTCTTCCATGGAAAGTGAGGGCTAATCTGATGGCTCCAAAGTGGATATGAGTGTATCCTAGCTAAATCACCAAGGTGACAAACAAAAGGCCTTTATAGAATTTGAGTTATGACCGCATACACACAACAACCAGTTCATTATTCATAATTACATACACACATAGCCTTATAACCGTAAAGATAACAACCTCTGTATTGTAAGTCCTCATTCACGAGCCACGACCACAACTTGTTTGCCAACATTTTTGCCAGTAAAGAGCCCAACCAAGGCTGCAGGCGCGCTTTCAAGCCCCTCTGCAATGTCTTCGACGTAGCTTATCTTCCCTTCTTTTATTAGGGGCACAACCATGTCCACATACTTTGGATACAGGTGATAGTGATCACTCACGATGAATCCTCGCATGCACAAACGCTTTGTTATCAGGCAGAACAGGTTACGAATCCCCTCATTCTCCTCTAGGTTGTACTGTGAGATCATCCCACAAACCGAAATGCGTCCATTAGTTCTCATATTCAATAGTACTGCCTCCAACATCTTCCCCCCGACATTTTCAAAGTAAATATCAATTCCATCAGGGAAGTACCTGACAAATTACAAAAAGGAATTACCTCAAAATACGAATCCAACTACAGTTCCCATCATCTTAGGGGGCGTTTGGTTCGCAGACATTTTCCTCTGGGATTTGCATTTTTTCAAAAGATTTGCATTATGCAAAATTTGCATTTGTCAGGATTTTGTCAAAGAATTTGCATTATCTTATAGAAAAAATATGCTAATCTGAAGAATGCAAGGTAACTGGGATTTAAAATCCTTAGGTTATGTTTCAGACTAACCTCTTCAGGGCTGCATCTAGATCTTTCTCTTCCTTGTAGTTAAAAGCCTCATCATATCCGAATTTGTTCTTCAGCAGATCAACCTTGGGTGATGAAAAAATACAAGTACGAAAACGCTTTTATCACCATGGATTGGTACTCTAGTATGCAGTAAGGATACTTTAGAAGCACCTACCTTTTCTTTAGTTCCAGCGCTACCCACCACATAGCATCCACACAACTTTGCAAACTGCCCAACAAGTTGACCAACAGCACCCGAAGCCGCTGAGACGTAGACATACTCTCCTTTCTTTGGAGCACATATCTCATAAAAACCGACATAAGCAGTCATACCAGCCATACCTAGAAAGAATCAAACAGAAGAAAATCAGGAAAAGGTGCTCCTCCTTCAAACTAATACTACATACTTCTCATGATATTATGATGTTGAACTATACATGTACTCCGATTACCTGATAAGTGATAACAGTATATGAAATTTAAAGAATGACCAACAAAATTGGACAACCTAATGAACTTTAAACAACAAAATCAGTTACTCCTAATTTAGTTCATCTTACACGAAGAACAGTGTTCTTCGAGGTGCATCACAATCTGCATATCGTACAGGGCTCTCACAAGCATCTTCGTTATTGTGTTAGACTATCCTTTATAATAATTAACTATCATAATTACACATCCTCTGTGCATTTGCAAAAAGATTATGATTTTCCTGGGGGTTGGATCCTAAAACTTTATGTATTGAATACTTCTCTAACATCTTATATGCGGATAAAGAGAAATACACACACACATCCAAACGACAAGCTTCCCTCCAGGGGATTCTGATAATATCAAGGGCATGGTAGATTTTAACTACAGGTAAACAGACCAATACTTGGACATCTTTTAATTGTGAACATTACTCCTTCATGATTTCAAAAATCTGTATGACGAATATACAAGACGCATGATGGAAAATCCAAGGACCGACCAGACAAATACATTGTCAAATGATGATAAAAAGAACATCCCTTTTATGAATTGAAGTTTCATGATCACATGTCATCTACAATTATATACTAAATACACTCTTCCGTTGGCGGTTAACAACAATTCGGGTGAACAAAGACCAGCTCAGGCATGAAAAACTTAAGTTCAGATCCACAAGATAGTGGCCAACCAGATCCTATGGCTGAATTTGAACTAAAATTCCTATGCTCATATGTACCGGGCAAGGACGTGTTTTTGTGTGTGTGTGTGTGTGATGGAGTGATCAAGCTCTGTTGTTTGCACATGTGACGTCTTCTCTTTCTATATCAACTACACGGGGGCAACATGAAATTTCCTTATTTATTACACAAAGGCGCAGTAGACTAAGAACATTTTAAATAGAAAACTTACCAAGAATTCCTGTATAATAGGAAAGAGGCACATCAGTATGTTCAATCTTGAATAGAGCCTCAGGAGCATTGATAATGCTGTATTCCTCCCATCCAGTCGCTCCCCAAACAAGGTCCCCTTTCTTGAATTTTGAATGTCCAGAATCCACAACTTTAGCCACTCCATATCCTACTATAGGCTGCAACATGGTAATGGGTACATGACAACACAAATCTAAAATGGTAACTGGCTAATATAAGTAAAACACGGCAAGCCTGGTGCACCAAGGCCCCTTGATATGTGAAGCAGTGAATTGGGAGAGAGAAGGCCTTTTAACTTTTTAAGTAATCAGGCCATTGCATTTTGGCAAAGATGCAGCCTCCATCAAATATTAGGAGCACTAGTCGGATATTGAATCTAGAAATAATTGATATGACCAAAATTTGTCAGAACATATCTTTATTTTTGGAACGACAGAAGTACATTGTATCTGCCACTTTTAATCTACAATTCTACATAGTCTAGTGGATTTTCCGTAGGCTTTGTAAAGCATATATGCAGATACTATGCACATGCTTTCAACGATAACAAATGCAAGTCCCAATTCAGAACAGAAGTAGATAACCAATCTGTGACGATACAACAAAGAGTTGAACAAACTCACATACAACGTGAGGTAGCGGAGATAAAGTGTTAAACGGTAACAATACATGTTAGATTTATGTTTTGTCAGCAACCTAATAGATGAAGCTTTATTCTTGTCCTGATATATTTCACTTCATCTTTTACCCAACTTTACCAGACTACTTCAATATCATTTGACCAAAATATATTTAAAAAAAAAGTACTTTTATCACCTACAAACAAGTTTATAGTTTGTTCTAAGCATAGTGGAAATATATTACTAAATACTGACGAGCACTGAGCACCAAAGCTTCACCATGGAAGTCTTGTGTGCAAACTTCCCTTGCATTTTTGTAATCATTTCCATAACTTAGAATGTTCCTGTCAATATAGGGTCCTGCAAGGTTCACCACTGGACATAGATGGATAATAGATTATTACTGTTTTTAGTATAAGAGAAAGTGTAGCAATTGACTTGGGTATTATTAGGCTGTAAACCATGTATAGAAATTGGTATGACCGAATGATTAATCTGTATTATATTGAAAATAAGAGTACAATGATATGATTTAGAGAAGCTAACAAAGGCCCTATATATAGATAAAGAAACCCTAAAATATGCAAACCCTAAAAGCCCAAAGGCTAAATGGGCCTAACATTATTGTAACCCTAATACCATGTATATAATTGATGTACCAAATGGACGAAAACTGTACATTTAAAAGACATAAACCCTTTTCCCTGTTTAATAGGCATGTGATGATAAGAATCGAAGAATTTATCCTCTTGTTATAAAAAGAAGAGCATGGATCCTAAATCCTATGCCATACAATGGCCATACGAGTAAAATACAGAAGGATGAGAATAGTAGCACTTCAAATTCCAATCTGCGGTATCAGAATTGATCAAATAGGATCTCCAATCGAATATAAGAAAATCGATTAAAACACAAAACCACAGAAGAATCCTAGGATGGAAAAGGAAAGGCATTAATTTCAGGAAAGTGAAGAAGATAAAGTTACCGACCGAACCAGGAGTGAACGAGTCAACGTAACTGCCTTTACTTTTGCTCATCCGACCACGCATATAAGGATCGCATGAGAGATAAAGGTTCTTAACGAGGACTCCATTAGAACCTTGAGGAAGGTTGAGGTTGATTGTGGCGGAAGATTTGAGGATCATGTCTGATTCCTTGGGGAAGCCATTAACGTAATCCTTCAAAACTATCTGTTGATTCCTTACTTCTCCCATTTGCCTTGCCTGCAACAAAACTCACTCTTCTTTGAATTGTACTGATTCCGCCTTGTATGTATATAACATTAACATATATATGCCGCCGCCCGGCTGCTTTGCTTGTTCGTTCTTATTGCAGATCCCAATTCGATTAGAAAATAAATTACATTTTATAATTATTTTTTTTATGAGTTATAATTTAATTCATTGAGTAAATCCGAAAAGCCTTGGGAAAAGAAAACATTTACCAATCCAATTGCGTAAAAATTAAACACAAATCTTTAAAAAGTCGTTGGCCATATACGATAAAACTAACTTTTACCAATAGCGTTTTTATAAGGGTTAATATTGAAAAAACCCCATAAACTTTCTTTAGTTTTGTGATTAAGTCCTTAAACTTTTTTTCTGATTATTTAAGTCCTTTAACTATTTTTGTCTTATTCAAAAAACTCACTATTTTTACATGTTTTAGCGATTAAGTCCCTAAACTTTGTGTTTTATTGGTTGTGTTTTACATACTCATTCGGTAGCCAGTCAAAAATATATCCTTTTGAAAACACAAAAATAGTTTAGGGACTTAAACAATCGGAAAAAAAGTTTAGGGACTTAATCGTGAAAATGAGAAAAGTTTATAGGGTTTTTTCAATATTAACCCTTTTTATAATTACGATGTTATTTGGATTTACGTTTAAAAATATATTGTAGCGTTTTAGACACTAATAATCAGATAATAGTTATAATAAAATGTGTTGGCAGAAATGTAATATTTGGTTTAGCTTATGTTGTTTGCTATCGTAATTATCAAATAATCAGCTTTTAAAGTGTTTGGATTTGCGTTTGAACTTGTAAAATGACTAAATAATCACTTATTAAGCAAATAAACTACAATTTTTAAGTTATGAAAAAGTGTGGTATGATTAACTTTAAACGCTAATAATCACTTATTAACGTATGCAATCCAAACACTTTAAACTAATTATTTGCGTTCTTGTAACGTAATAAACTAATAATCTCGTTCATAACGCAACACCAACACCCACTATATTTGTGTTTGACAATATAGTTCGAGCCAAAGTATTAAAAGTATAATAATATTAAAGAACAAATTAATAATAATATTAAGTTAAATGTATATTTTTATAATTGTTTGGTTGTAATTTTATTTAATATAAGCTCAAGTTAATTTCGCAAACTACTTGAATTAATTTTTCATTTAAGAGTTTATGAATTTTATAAGTTCCTCAAGAAAAAAATATCCAAACACAACTTATGAGCTAAAGTTGTGAGTTAAAGCTTTTGGTTGATATAGCTTTTTAAAAGAGCTAAAACATATTGTTTTTATGTTTGTTTGGTAAAAAATAGTTGTATTGTATTTTTTGTATTAAATAACATAAAACAACATTTATGTTAATTAAAAGTTGTATTTTAATTATTCAAAAGTTAAAAAGATAATTTCTTGGTCAAAAACTCAATCTCCCTATGAAAAAAGTTTTTTAGAGTTTTTTAAATCAATTATTTATTAAAAATTATCCACGTAATATGTAGTTCCATATATTAGTATATTAACAGTATTATAAAAGTAAATAGGTACAGGATGAATTTCACATGGAAAATAATAACAATAATATTTATAAAAAATAAATGTAATCATTACAAGTATTTTAAAAAAGACAACAAGATTTGCTAACGAAAAAATAATATACTTTTCGTTATATTTCATAATAGTTTATTGACTCATGTAAAACATGTGTATGTTTAATAAATAATTATATTCTTAAAATTCTATAATTTAAAATATTATTATAAAAATGTTAAATGTTGATATTAAACTTACACAAAAAATTATATAAAATATGAAATTAATTTTATTATATTCTAATTATAATAAATGAATAGTAAAGATAAAAACATGTTTAATTGGAGTTAAATAACAGATTAAAGAAATTATTGGATGAAGCTATATAAAATAAATCAAAGAAATCAATAAAGGTAAAATGAAATGATTAAGTCATTTAACTAGACTAACTTTCATTAATAGGAGTTAAATAAATTGTAATTAATTCTAGTTTTTAAATTTTTTAAATTACAAGAGTAAATTGGAAAAATTAAATTAGGAGATTTAGGCGGGAACACAAAATTTTAGTTAGATATGAGGTGATGACATGCGGCATCATATGTTCTCATTTATTAATATATAAAGATTTTATAAGGTAATGCATTAAAAACTAATAAAATGTACATGTAATGTAAATAGTGGGTGTAACGTATGTGTGGTAACGAAATCAATGTGTTTATTGGTTAGATGACTTTATTTGGGTTAAAACATGACAAATGAATTTTATTTTAGGTATTTTAATAATTATCACTTAATTTTTTGTTCATTAAACTTTAGTGTCATGGATTATTTTGGATAATTTCGGTTAGGCCTGGCAATGGATCACTTTTGATTCAAATCCGATTAAATCAAAATCCGATTATTTGTTTAATGGATCAAAAAAATCAATCCAATAATCCATTTATAGATCCAATAAATTGATTCATGTATCTGGATCAACAAATAGATCGATCTATGATCCGTCTGGATCAATCCATTTAATTTTTAAAAAAAAATGCATATTTACAAAATTTATTTCACAACACATAACCCTCAACCTATCCACCCCCACCCATAACCTCAACTTACCTCACCCCACCTTACTTTCAATCGACACACCCTACCTCATCCTACCTAAACCTACCCCGACCTACCCGCCACATCCCTACCCCACCCCACCTTACCATCAATCTACCCACCCCTTCCCCTCCCTCAACCTGTCCATTCCCTAACTTACTCCACCCCATCCTTCCCCCACCCTTAACCTACTCACCTTTTCCTACCACCTTAAATCCACCCCTTATCATGCCCACCCCACCTCCCAGTACCCTACCCCAAACCTACCCCCCAACTAACCGCAACCAACTCATGCCACACCCACCCTTAACCTACCTATCCCACCATATCCTACCCACTCTACCTCACATTTAAACTACTTACCCTATCTCACCCACCTATACCTCATCACAACCCTACCCTCCCCTCTACCTCTACCCAACCCTACCCTACCCACGCCACCAACCCCTTAACCTCTACCCCAACCACCTTTACCTTACGACTAACCCAACCCACCCCATCCTAACCTCAACCCACCTCAACCTACCCACACCTACCCAAACCACCCATCCCTTACCCCTATCCTACCCCACCCACTTCTACTACCTACCTTACCCCACCCCTTAACATACCCATCTTAGCATACCCTACCCTAACCCACCCCCACCCACAACCTATCACCACAACACTACTACCTTACTCACCTTACCCCATCATCAACCTACCCACCTTAGTCTTCCCCTTAACCTACCCACCTTACCCCACCCTCAACGTGGGGTAGTTGAGGGTCAGGTCGACGTGGGGTACGGTAAGGTGGATCATAGATGAAATTTGAAAAATTAAATGGGTCAATTTAGATCACGATCCATCTGTCAAAATAGTTGGATCATAGATCATGATCCATTGGCTAACGAATCAAATATATGATCCACTTAATAGGATCATTGATCTGTTGGATCTTGGTCCAATCCAATCCAAATTCATCCATTGTCAGGCCTCATTTCGGTATCTAATGACTTATTTATGCTTATGAGGCTAACAGGTTACATTTTGTAGCTGGCATGTCATAGTTATATTATTGACACATGTCATTATGACTGATCGTTTTAATTATGTACCAATTAATCAACGTGTTACAATAATTACTAAAGCGGACAAAAAAAACTAAAACAAAGAAAACAAACCAACCTTGAAGATACGTTGGTATACTATAACAAATTTCCTATTTCCTAATTTCAAAGAATTTCATATATGTCATTCAAAAACTTTATAATTACGTATATATCCTTATAAATTTTCTTATTATATATATATCCTTCTAAACGTTTAAAAGTTTTATATATATATATATATCCAAATATCTAAGTTTATTATTATTAAATCAATTAAAAATTCAAAACATTATCTATTTAATTCTTTCATTAATTAAATTTATATTAACTTGTAGTAAAATAATCGGTTTCAAAACCGAACGTATTACTAGTTAAACCTTTCATAAAAAAATATAGGGGTAAAGTCATACAATAGTAACCTAATTTTGAAAATTTATCAATATGGTACGTCTACTTTTTTAAATGTCGACATGGTACCTGTACTTCAATTTTTCATACCGATATGACCATATTTGTAATAGACCCCTGTTTTTTCATACCATTAGAACCCTGTTTCGTATGTAAAAACCGGGCTCTATTATGTAGAATGACCATATCGATACAGAAAATTGAAGTACACGTACCATATAGACAATTAAAAAAGTAGACGTACCATATCGATACATTTTCAAAAGTAGGTTGCTATTGTAAGACCTTAACCCAAAAATATAAATAGAATAAATTCAAAAACTTCATTTGTTTTGTTTAGATTTTTTTTTGAACGGCAAACTATCCTACTCCTACTCCTACTCCTAAACTACTCCTTTACCACCAGACTTACTTACACCACCTAAATTTCAACTTGCCTCCGACGGGAATCGAACCCGTTCTATTTAGATGATTTGGTTTTCTTCGACTAATATTAATAAAAATTTTCTTTAATTGTCTATTAAATTTTATATAAAATTAGGTTACCATTTAATGTGATTTATTCATTGTGTATATGTAAACAATTAAAGACGATAAGTTGATGTCAGGCGTCTAATTGTAGATTTACAATGTGTGTAGCATTAGATATCCATGCCAGAGACCAATTTTTTTTCGACTTTAAAAAATTATTGAGTTTTTTTTGTTTGGGTTTAGGATATATACTTTGAATAATTAACTAATGAGAAAATTAAAAAAAAAAGTTTTGAATTTTTAAATGATTTAATAATAAGAATTAGATATTTGGACATGCATGAGAGTTTTAGAAGTTTAGAATGATATTTGCGTAATAAGGAAATTTACAAGGAATATTTGCGTAATTTTGAAGTTTTGCAAGGACGTGTATGAAATTCTCCTTTCTTAGTAAACTAGGTTAATACTTTAATGAATATGGTTCGAGAGAGTACCACTCGTTATGTAGCGCACCAGAAGATATCACCTTTAAAAAAAAGTTTTTAAACTTTTTTTTAATAAACATGTTTTAACTAACATTATAAAAATAATATGTAAATTTCACATACATCCACATCTCCTAGCTCCTAAAAAATGATGTGCATGTACACTTAGATAAATTTGCATATATATGAACGTATATTTATGTGATGCGTGATTTCAAGCACTTTTCATATGTGAATTTACGTGAAATTTATATATTATCTGTGTAATGTCAATTAAAACATGTTTACGAAAAAAAATTCAAAAAAATTAATTTTAAGAGTGGTACCTTCTGGTGCGCTGCGTAATAGGTGCTCCTCACTTGAACCTAAATCATCCTTTAATACTCATGTATTACATGGGTTGAGTACTTATTAATAAAACATTTATAAACAAATACTTATAATATAAAATAAGGGTCAGGATTAACGTGATACCATGTTAGACTGAGAAACCCAAGTCCACCCATGTTTGGTTATAAATAAAAAAAAGTAATATAGGGATTTACTTCCATAAAATATCTTTAATAAATTTAAAAATGAGTTTTAGTAAAAATTGGTTTTATTGAACATGTTTAATCTGATTCTACAATGAGTTTTATTGAACATGTTCAACCGGAGGTGTTACATAAATGTATTTATTATTTTCATCAAATCGTTCGTGAAGGTTCAATTTCATATACACGTTATTGAACATGTGCAATCAGGGTTTATTGTGTTTTTTGTTGCTGTTTACCCTTTTGGTGATAAACTCATATTGACGGAAACATGTTCAATCGTGGTTTATGGTGTGTGTAGTCAATGAGTTCCATTTTGTTGATAAACAAATATTTATGGTATGTCATCATTTCACATATTCAGAGTGTAAGGAATGATACTAACTGAAATGGAGATTTTTATGGGATATACCAATTTTACCACCAACACTTATTAATGTGGGAAAGAATTCTAATCAAATTTATATTTTAATCAATGATTTTAACGATAAATGATTGACTATAAATAGTTTTCTGGTACCCCAGTCTAACATGGTACGCCATTAATTTTGAATCTATAAAATAATAATAATAAATTAGAGTTTTTTTTAATTCAATTAATTAATTATTGAATTGGTTATCTTAAGATTTAATAGAGTAAATTTGATTTGATTTAAATTAAATTAAATTAAACTGTAGTAAATGACATAAAAAATTAAGTAGACAATCAGTGACAAATTAAAAAATAAGACAACAAACATTAAATTTTTATTTATTTAATATTATTTATAGATCGGTATATTATTTGCAAAAGAAAGTAACATTAGTAAACTTATAATATTGAAGAAAGTGTCATATGAATAATAATAATACCATGATAAGAAGACGTGTGAGTTGATAAGCTATATATAAGAACAGACTTGCCAACAATTTTAATTAATTTAATATTCAACATAAATAAATAAAACAATTGATGATTATTATTTTTTTTGAAATGCATGTGAAAACTTGCAAAAAAGAAGGGGTTTTGCGTGAAAACACATGCTCTTGGTTGCTTGTTTCAACGTCAACGTGCCCCGTACATCCATTCATATTCTGCAACTTAAAGGTTTCAAGATGCAAATATGATCACTTGATAAAAAAAATATACACATTGCATGCATTCAATTTCAAAAAGTTTGGGTGTTTGGTTTTGTGTTAATTGCATTTTTACTATTAGATTAATATACCCATCAAAATATCATTGATACCAATTTTTTTCTTTACTTACAAACTTGATTCTTTTAATCAAAACCATTAGATTAATTTAATCTATGGACAATATTGTATCTATAGTTCCACTCTAAATTTATGTTCTGCAATGATCTCATCTATATATATACATGTGTGTGCGCGCGCATGTATGTATGTATATATACATCTATATTTTTTTATTGTTATATATATATATGTGTGTGTATGTTGGAAAACCAACATGCATCGGAAAACTTGGAATACCTCAATGCACCACAATTCCCGCGTGATGCATTAAATTGCCAGCGTGATGCACCAAATTCCCGCATGATGCATCACCTGATCCAATGGCTATGAAGTGGTTCCTGGGTTTTCCGATGCATATATGTTTTCCATTGAACTCACCCCTATATATGTGTGTGTGTGTGTATATATATATATATATATATATATATATATATATATATATATATATATATATATATATATATATGTTCAAGTGAGTACCACCCATTATGCAGCGCACCAGAAGGTACCACCCTTAAAATTAATTTTTTGAAAAAAATTTTTATGAACATGTTTTAATTAACATTACACAGATCATATGTAAATTTCACGCAAATCCGAACACTCTAAGTGCATGAAAACACGCATCACATGAATGCACGTTTACATACATTCAAAATTATATAAGTGTGTGTTCACATCATTTTTTAGGAGCTAGGAGATGTGAATGTATGTGAAATTTACATATGATCTTCATAATGTTAATTAAAATATGTTTATAAAAAAAATTTTAAAAAAGATTTTTTAAAGGCAAAAAATTTTAAAATTAGATTGACTGATTGTATTTTTCGTTCTGTTAAATTAAAAACTGGAATGGTTTTGATGTTTTCTTTAAAAAATTAAGAATATTCACACTATATGTGGATTAATAAAATGATTAAAAATTCTTTTAAATCGTCTTTAATTGAAAATTAATGAAAATAATGAATTATCACCTTTAAATATATTTTACTCGATATTTAACTGATAAAATTATTTATTTAATAATATATTAGATTATTAATCCGTGTATTACACGAATAACTTTAATAAAGTTTTTGTCTAAAACTATATAAACTTAAAATTAAAAAATTAATACTAGATCTAGATGTCTTTTAATACTAATGATATATGATTTATTTTATAGTAACTAATATTATGTATAAATAATTCTAAACAAAAAAGATGAGTATTAATAACTTTTAAATTTATGATCATCATCATCGTTAATAACTTAAGAATATTTTAAAAATCGCTTGTTGTGATTTGATGGATATAATTATAATCTAATCTTAAAAGGAAATTAATTTAAATTCTTAGAATTAATATTGAAATACTAATTTTACACATGTTAATGGTTGAATATATTACTTTGTATCATGAGAAGATGACAAATGACTATCTATTTAGTTATACAAGATTATAGATGGCTCTTATAGATGTAGACACCAATAGATTATATTTATATATAAAATGTATATTTTATTATTATAATCTATAATTAACCCGTTAAATTAAGGGATAATTACAAAAATAGTCATTTCTCACATGTTTATTCACCTTTTAGCCACTTTATATACATTTTACCAAAATAGCCACACTTTACGTTACCACATTTACGTGATAGCCACAATTTACGTGATTTGTACTTTTTTTCATTTTTTAATGTATTACGTTACAAAAAGTGTCTGGTCACGTAAATTGTTGTACTTTACGTGACCATTTTTGCTCCTTCCCCATTAATGCATTACAAAAGGTGACAAGACATTCTACCAACATTCATGGGGAAGGAGTAAAAATGGTCACGTAAAGTACAACAATTTACGTGACCAAACACCTTTTGTAACGTAATGCATTAAAAAATGAAAAAAAGTACAAATCACGTAAATTGTGGTTATCACGTAAATGCGGTAACATAAAGTGTGGCTATTTTGGTAAAATGTATATAAAATTGCTAAAAAGTGAATAAACATGTGAGATTTGACTATTTTTATAATTATCCCTTAAATTAAATTAGGGGTGTTCACGGATGGTTAACCAAACCGAAATTGCATTTCGGATGGTCAACCGGAGATACCGGTTCGAGGAATTTGTGAACCTAAACCTAAACCGAAAATACCGGTTAACCGATAATCGGTTAACCTGTTTTTTCGGTTCGATTATTCGGTTAACCAATTAACCATTATTTAATTAATAAATTAAATTTCAATTAAAAAATTCCAACAAATAATTTCTAAAAATTTCAAATGCCAAAAATAATAATAGCGTTAAATAAAACTATAATTTATCTATATAATATCTTAAAAAGATTAAATATTACTTTTAAAAATCTAATAGAAACAAACAAACTAGTTTATAATATTTATAAATTAAATTGTTCTAGTATAATTTTTTGTAGTTTTGGATTTAACAATTAATGTAAACTAATAAATAAGCTAAAAATTTAAATTATTGTTGGGATAATTGTTAAAATTTATAAGCCTAAAAGTTAAAAAATATAAAATTAAAATTTTTTCGGTTTTTCGGTTAACCGTCCGTCACCAAAATCGTGAACCTAAACCGAAACCGAAGGTTTTTTTCGGTTCGGTTAACCAAACCGAAAATAATTAAGAATTCGGTTCGGTTAACCTCAAAATCGAAACGATTTTCCGGTTTTTCGGTTTCGGAATTTTTTGAACACACCTAAATTAAATAGGAACGATACGGGCGGATAGGGGAAAAAAAAGGAGGAAATTACACAAATAATTACACAAATAATTAAGGATTTAAGGCCTAGAAAAATGGCATTAAAATCGGAAAACATCAGCGATTCCATGTTTGAAGGTCACGTTACCTTGCCGGAATGCCGTCTATGGATCCTATTCCTTCCTGTTTTGACTTGTGCATGTATATGGATCAGGTTTTGATTCATATTTATAAATTAATTTTTTTTTATGAATATGATTATAATTTTTTAATAAATGACTTTCTTATACCATCAACAATTTTTTTTTTTTTTTTTTGTTAATTTTACGATTATATTAAAAATTTGATGATAAGTTTAACTAGTTTCATGAAGTTGGTGCTTAATTTAAGACCAATACGTAATTTTTTTAAATAACCAATTTAAAATGTCTAATTTTATTTTTATTTTCTATTTTTCCGATATATCAAAATTACAGAAAATAAGGGAAATTGTTGGATGGAGTTTTATACCAAAGTAGGGATGTTTGAAATTTTCCGTAACCAAAAACCGATAAGAAAAATCAAAACACCGTTTCGATTTTAAGGTGAATCGACCAAAATTTTTTATTATTTTCGGTTTGGTTAACCGAACCGGGAAAAAACTTCGATTTCGATTTTGGTGACGGACAGTTAACCAAAAAACCAAAATAAACTTACTTTTATATATTTTAACTTTTATGTCTATAAATATTAACATCTATCCAAACAATAATTTAAAATAATAACTTAATTATTAGTCTACAATAATTTTTACATTCAAAACAACAAAAAATTACACTAAAACAATTTAAATTAGAAAAAGTTTTAGAATAGTTTTTTTTTTGTTTCCATTATATTTTTAAAGATAAAACTCTATCTTTTAAAGATGTTATGTAAATAGATTGTAATTTTATTATCTTGGACATTTGAAGTTGTAGAAATTAATTGTTGAAGTTTTAATTTGAAAATTGATTAGTTAAATTAAAAAACTAGTTAGTTGGTTAACCGAATAACCGAATCGAAAATACCGGTTAACCGATTGCATGTTAACCGGTTTTTTTAAGGTTTAGGTTCACGGAATCCTCGAACCGGTAACTCCGACAACACTTTTTTGTTACATCTATTATTTGATTATTAGTTTCCAAAACGCTACAATAACCCTTTTTCAAACGCAAATCCAAACACCCTCTTAGTGTTTGGTTTAGCTTTTGTTGTTTGATATCAAAATTATCAAATAATCAGTTTTTAAAATATTTGAATTTGTGTTTTAACTTGTAAAATAACCAAATAATCACTTATTAACCAAATAAACTACATTTTTAAATTTATGAAAAAGTGTGTCAGAATTAAATTAGAATGCAAATAATCACTTATTAACAAATGCAATACAAACACTTTAAACCAATTATTTACGTTGTTGTAACGTAATAATCTACATCATAACACAAAACCAAACATCCAACCACATCCGCTTCGTCCTCGGATCCTCCAAGTCTCCACCCCCTTGGCCATCCCTCTTGGACGCCCAAGTTCCAAGTTTTGTCAATTGACGATGAGCCTTAGTAGTCGGCATTCCCCAAATCCCAACTAATCGGCTCTCTGCACAACTCGATCTATCAAGTTCCTAATCTGATTTACGTAAGTTGAAGGACTTCTCAGACTTTGATTTACGTGATTTCAATTCTATTAACTATGCAACTTTATTTCTTACACTACGCTTGAATTAAAATACGGTTTTTTGGTTTTCAAATCAAGCCAAACCGATCCACACCGTGTGGATAAAATATTATTTTGTTGCATTTAAAAAATATCTAATTGTTATATTTTATTTAAATTTAAACATTGAAATTTGATTTAATGGATAACACTTGTTCTTTCTAAGTATGAGATATATTTCTCGTTATCAAAACTATTTAAATCTAACAATTATATATATCTAATCGTTATATCTTATTTAGATTTAAACATTGAAATTTGATTTAATGGATAACTTCTGTTATTTCTAAGTATGAGATATATTCCTCGTTATCAAAATTATTTAAATCTAACAATTTTATATATCTAATCGTTATATATTATTTAGATTTACACATTGAAATTTGAATTAATGGATAACTTCTGTTATTTAGATTTAAACATTGAAATTTGATTAATGGATAACTTCTGTTATTTCTAAGTATGAGATATATTCCTCGTTATCAAAACTATTTAAATCTAACAATTATATATATCTATTGTTATATTTTATTTAGATTTAAACATTGAAATTTGATTTAACGGATAACTTCTCTTATTTCTAAGTATGAGATATATTCCTCGTTATCAAAACTATTTAAAACTAACAATTATATATATCAAATCGTTATAATTTATATAGATTTAAACATTGAAATTTGATTTAATGGATAACTTCTCTTATTTCTAAGTACGAGATATATTTCACGTTATACAAAACTATTTAAATCTAACAATTATATCTATCTAATCGTTATATATATTTTATTTATATTTAAACATTGAAATTTAATTTGATGGATAACTTCTATTATTTCTAAGTATGAGATATAATATTCTTGGTTATCAAAACTATTTAAATCTAACAATTATATATATCTATTTATTTTTTTGAAATAAAAAAAAGAAGACATTCATCTGGTCCGTTAATTCAGGATCGTTTATCGGCCCATGATCTCCTCACATTCCTTCACTTTCATATATTATTATGCAAACTGATAGTACGGTACAAACATCCACAGCAGCAGAAAACATATATATGTATATAGAAAACAGTGTGTTGACTTATATTACATTAATTAATCAATTGATTAAGATTAATTACTGCTAATTAAAAACAGTTAGCAGGCAGCTCTACAATCTCCTCCATAAATACCAACCCTTCATCGATCTAACCCGCCAAATAAAAAAAAAACCAATAATGGCGAACCCACTGGTTAGTTCACTATTCATCATCACCCTAACCATGGTCTTTTTCATCGGACCCAACCGCGCCACCACATATAACGTCAGGACCATGGGTGCTAAACCAGACGGACGAACCGACTCCACCAAAAGGTTTATGGCTGCATGGTTAGCTGCATGTGGTTCGACAAAGGCTGCAACCATTTACGTTCCGAACGGAAGGTACAAGGTTAAGGGGTTACGGTTCGTGGGTCCATGCAAAAACCGAGCCATTACTGTTCGTATTGACGGCACCCTTGTGGCTCCATCCAATTATGGTGTTTTGGGTAATGCCCAGTATTGGCTACTTTTTAATAGGGTTCAAGGGGTGACCATTTTGGGTGGCACCCTTGATGCTCAGGGTGCTGGTTTGTGGGCTTGTAAGTCGTCACGTTCCAAAAACTGCCCCGATGGAGCCACGGTACGGTATAATTTTCTTTCGTAATCTTTGCGACGATTAATTGGACCTTTCGAGACGACTTTTGTCGCCGCAAAAACTCATTTTTTTTTTCTAGAAAACGTGATTATCGAGAATCGCAAGTTTAATTATTTTTACAGTTTTTTTTTTTAAGTTGCATGCATGGTGAATTATGCAGAGTTTGGCAATATTCAATTCAAACAATGTTTTGGTGTACGGATTGAGGTCAGTAAACAGTCAAATGTTCCACATCGTGGTGAACGGTTGCAAGAACGTGAGAATGGTGGGGGTGAACGTGGTGGCACCCTGGAACAGCCCCAACACCGACGGCATCCACGTTCAGTTGTCCACCGGAGTCACCATTTTGAACTCCAAAATCGGCACCGGTGACGATTGTGTCTCCATCGGCCCTGGTGCTAACAATCTATGGATTGAAAATGTTGCTTGCGGTCCAGGCCATGGCATCAGGTATTATTAATTAATCCAAATTAATCACTCGGAATGTGATCGATTAATTGATTATTTGAATGCATTTATGATTATAGCATCGGAAGTTTAGGGAAAGATTTAAAAGAACAAGGGGTGCAAAATGTGACAGTTAAAAGGGTTACATTTAAGGATACGGATAATGGTTTAAGGATCAAATCATGGGCTAGGCCGAGCAACGGGTTTGTTAATGGCGTTCTGTTCCAGAACGCCATTATGACGAATGTAGAAAATCCGATTGTCATCGACCAAAATTACTGCCCGGGCAACGTCAACTGTCCCCGTCAGGTGGGTTTTGTATATTTTGTTTCGATTCTTCTCAAAAAATTATTGATAAAAAGTAAGGGTGACAATTTGAGCTCATTCAAGTAAACGGGTTGACGACCAAAAGTCAAAAATGTTATATAATTTTGAAATTTTTTTCAAAGAACAATTTTTTTAATAAATCGTTTTATAAAATTTCACTTTTCTATCTTAGTTTTTTACAATGGGTCCATTTAACTCTTCGGTCCGTTGGGTCAAGATTGTCACCCCTAATAAAAAGTGTGTTTACTTGATCCATCGATCGTAAATTGGTGCAGGGTTCTGGGGTGAGGATAAGCAATGTGAAATATCAAGATGTTCACGGGACATCGGCAACAAAAGTGGCGGTTAAGTTCGATTGTAGCAAAACGAACCCATGTCGGGGGATCACGATGCAAGACGTGAACTTGAGTTACAAGAACCAGCTACCGGCGTCTGCTTATTGCCTTAACGCTGCCGGAGAAACATCGGGTGTTATCAAACCCACAAGTTGTTTTTAGGGTACGTTAATTAGTGAGTTGCTTGAGCCTGTGGCCGGAAAGTTCGCCTGGCTTAATTTGCATCGATCAATGATAGATTGTTTAGTCGTAGGATCGGATCATATATTGGGAGTGTTTATTTTTGGGCTTATTTTATTTTATATATAGGTACTGTTTTTTCAATGGCTATTTGTTAGGATGCTCAAATATTATGGTTTTTTATTATGTTCTAGTTTGTTATTGTGTGAAATACAATCCTATTTTGAATTTTCTTTTTACATTAAAAGATTGGGTGAATTTATGGCCAGTATGGCCAGATACGATAGAACTGAAATCTAGTTAAGTTTTGAGTTCCATTTAGGGTTATTATGAAAAAAAACCAATATGTTTTTTTTTTCGTTTTTGCAGTTTAGTACGTCCGTGTTATTTTTTACCAATAAAATTCTTAAGTAATATATTTGTTTGTGATTTTTGAAATTTTCTTTTATTTTTTTAAAAAAGTCTTCCAAGTTTTTTGACTTTTCGAAGAAAAATAGTGAAAACATGTTGGTTTTTTTGTGGAAAAAGTCATGGTTGATTATAAAAAACCAAAACTTTTTCGAAAACAAAAACCAAAAGTTTTTAGTTCAATTTAGGGTTTAATACGGAAAAACCAACATGTTTTTTACATTTTTACGGTTTAGTCTCTTCGTGTTAATTTTTTTTACTAATAAAATCTTTAAGTAATACATTTTTTTTTATGATTTTCGATATTTTTCTTTATTTTTTCAAAAAAGTCTAGTTTGTGGACTATTCGGAGAAAAATAGTGAAAACATGTTGGTTTTTTGTGGAAAAAGTCATGGTTGATCATAAAAAAAAACTATTCTGAAAACCGGATTGAAAACAATAACTTGACGACTTTCACGGAAGGACTAAATCGCAAAAAAAAAATGAAAATATTTTGGTTTTTCATATTAAACCCTTCCAATTATTCAAAATTTCAATTCTGGTATGGGCTTCTTGGGTCGTTCCACTTGCGCACTCGTTACTTTAAATTGGGTCTAGACAAAATGGGTCATAACTCATAAGTTAAAACCCACTAATATTAGTACCCGTCAAAGTTAATATATGTGGCTAGATTTAATTTTCTAACTTTATTAATTTGTGTTTTTTTTATTCATGTACAAAAATCATAAATAACTAAGGGGACTTTTTGATTCACGGATTTCATGAGATTCACTGAGATTTGTATTTAAAATCCTGTGTTTGGTTCACAGATTTCAGCAAGGATTTAAAATCTCAGGATTTTGTAAATTTCATCATTCTTTGTTATTTAAAAACCAATCTCAGTTGCATTGCATTCTTCAGATTAACAAATTTTGCTAAAAGATAACACAAATTCTTTCACAAAATCTTGATAAATGAGAATACTGCACAATGCAAATCCCAGGAAATAAATCTGCGAACCAAACGTTTCCAAAGTGATTATTGTAACATCCTAGATGATTCTACATTGTCGGACCAAATAAAACAAATTTTTAAGAAAAATCGATTTTAAAAATCATTTGATTTTTTACTAACAGATGCGATCATCTCTTAAACCTTATGTTATATAACAATTTTGTTGTTTCTATAATGTTATGTTTGGTATAGGGAATTAAGAGGAGAGAAATGGATTGTTAACATGAAAATTCCTCTTATTTCCATTTCTCTCCTCTTAATTCCCTATACTAAACATAATCTAATAGTTATGTAAATTTATATAAACTTAAAAAAACCAGTTAGTTAATTATCCCGCGTAGTACACAGATAATAAACTAGTTAATTATATAACGAATCAAACGTTTGTTAATGACTTACAAAAAATATAATCGTTACAGTCATTAATATCCCACCAAAACTTTTTTTTTTTAACTTCTTTAATTTTAGTAACTATAATTTGAATTTATAAGTTAAATCAATTAAATTTAAATGTTAAAATGCATTTATTTATTTTCTGAAATACGTGAATTGAAATCCCTGTTTTCACATTGAGATTTAACATAAAGTTGTATTTTTAATAATCAAACAAATCTACATATGGTTGGCATAGATCAATTATAATAACACGTAATCGGCTAAAACGAACATCACATAAAACGTACATCGTGACATGTATATAAAAATTCAAACAATCAAATTTGGTGATAATTTCTAGTAAAACACATGAAAGAATAACCCTAAATCATTAACCAACACAAAAGGCACATTCGATACTGATGCTAGTTATTGATTGAAAATGAAATTACGCTCAAGGATATGTGACAATTTCTAGTAAAACTGATGATTTGAAGGGTTGCCTAGACCATGATCGACATCATTTTGTTGAACCAACAACTCATAAAATTAAGCTTGGTGTTGGTTCGGCTATCACAACATTTGCTTAAATTTCCTATTGGACTGATGCTACATAGCTTTGCGTAACAACTATCAATTGATTGATGTAATGATCATATAGCAATTTCCTCTTGAACTGATGCTACATAGCTTTGAGCCATAAATAACTATCAATTGATTGATGGGTTGGCGCTGACGAGAGGGTGGGCTACGACCCATGACATTAGATTACACGGGGCATCAATAATTTAGCCCAATGTGTATCATACTAGGGCCAATTATGATCCAAATACACACAAATTCAAGATGCGCACACTCTCTGTCAATCAGATCGAAGGGTCTGGAAGGATAGGAGAAGGTCAGAGGAAAAGTCGCTCACAAACAATTCATTCACCAAGAAATTTACATTCGATACTGTGGCTCATAAACGATTCGAATAAAAAGAAGATGGATCGTCACAAACAATTTGTTCAATCAAAAAAGAAAGTCTCAAAGTCCCTCTTTGTGCAATGGAAGAAGAAATACAGTAAGTTGATCCCTTTGGATGTGTAATGCAAAAACGCAATTTGCTGTCGCTATGTTATGACCAAGAAAGTCGTCCCTATTTACCGCAGTTTCAAGTTTCAAGGCCAACTCTTCTTATCGGTATGTCACTTTGTTGCCATATCCTCACTCACATGAATACAACCACACTCACAAAATCCTTTGTTTCATTCATGTTTAAAAAATATACATTTGTAATCAAAATAAACACCCAATTATATGTAAATAATCAATACTAAGTTATAAAAAAAAATTCAACTTTTTTATTTTAGATATTTCGGATATTTGAAAATTTAAAATTTCACTACCAAAATTTCGGATATTTTCAGATTTTCATTTCGGATTTGGGGGCCTATATTAATATTAATTTAATTGGTTAATTTATAAGATGGATGAGAAAGGGATCCACCGACGGCGGTGTCACGTGACATTCCGAAACATGAAATGAAATTGATGGTGTCCTGTCCTTAGCCGATTTCGATGCCTTGTTTCAAGGCTCTAACTTAGATTCTCTTAATTTTTTATTTTATTCTCATTACCCTGACTTAATTGCATACCTCATTAAGTCTTTAATCTATTAATATTAAATTCTTAATATTGATAATTAAGTATTTTTATTGGTTTTTTAACAACATAAAGTAGAACTATTAGGAAGTTTTGGCTAAAACTTCCGAAGACATGACTTCTATTATGTACATACATATAGAAGCTACCTAATTTATAAATACTGCTAAAACAATAATATATCAAGCGACATTTTCTACTAATGAAAAATGTTAATTAACATTATAAAGTTTGTGAGGTGTATGTGAAAATTTATATATTATCTTTGTAATATTAATTAAAACATATTTATAAAAAGTGTTTAAAAAACCTATTTTCACGAGTTATACCTTCTGGTGTACTGCATATTAGGCAGACCCGACCTACATATATGGGCAAACTGGGCTTAGGCCCAAGGCAAAAAAAATTCTTAGAAATCCAAGGGTATCATTTTTTTTTAGTCTTGTAACTCATTTCTAGCTTGACTAGGTTCTTAAACCACTAGAAAAATTGATGTGTGTTTTTGTTTAGATATTTATATAGGACATTTTTTCTGTTACTTGTCATGGGCATTAAAAATCTTAGGATCGGTCCTGATAGGTGGTACTCACTTGAACATATGTGTTAATTAGTATTTTTCTAGATTTATTATAAACTTTAAATCCATTTAAATCTCAGCAAACAACCTTTAAAAATATAATAATAAAAAATAAAATTTAAAGCTATTAATGAGCATCTTTATGGTTTTAATAATTTATTCATACAATAATTATAATAAAAGACATTAAATATCATCAACATCAAAAGTTTAAATACATCTAAGTCTAATATTTAGTTTTCTTAAATCAAGTTTATATAGTTGAGAAAAATATTTAAAGTATAATTAATAAACTAGTATATATAATAATAAAAAAAAATAGAAAAGAAACATTTAAGTCACATGGGAATGGCTCAACAATCAAACCCAAGTTGATACCGTACACAATACTTGGATATCTTGTAAGGTTCGTAATAATGCATGCATCTGCATGTGTGTTTAGTCTTCCGGCCTCTGCACACACATTTAATGCTTAGATGCATTCTTTTCGGGATTCTTCTTTACTTTACTTCATTTTTTCAATCTAAAGAAACCCAATAAAATCCTTTCACATTTCAAACTGCTCAAATTTTCATCATATCATACGTCAATCTCTCTCTCTCTCTCTCTCTCTCTCTCTCTCTCTCTCTCTGTGTGTGTGTATATATATACGTATATATATATATATACACACACACACACACTCCACACATCTCACAGAGTACTCACTATATCGATCATCTGCCATGGCCAAAAACCTTCTAACAGCTGCTTGCATTTGCTCCATCTTATCAACCTTGCAATCCTCTTGCAACGCAGCTTCATACAATGTGGTTAGATTTGGAGCTAAACCCGATGGTCGAACCGATGCCAGCCAAGCCTTCCATAATGCATGGACGGCTGCCTGTGCTGCGTCAGGTTCGAACATGGTATACATCCCCAGAGGAACGTACATGACTAAGCCAGTCGTGTTTAGCGGTCCATGCAGGAGTCGTACGATTCTGTTTCGAAACGATGGAATCCTTGTTGCACCACCCAATTATCAGGACATGGGCAACTCCGGGTTTTGGATCTTGTTCACTAAGGTTTCAAGGTTAACCGTTAATGGCGGGACCATTGATGCAAAAGGTTCAAAGTTTTGGGCTTGTCGAAGGTTCGGAAGTCGTTGTCCTCCTGGTGTCCGGGTGAGTATGCATGTGTGTGTTTTACATACAGGGGTTCAATGGATAACCTCCATACATCGAAGAATCTTGAAGAACCTTAATGCACGCACTACCACAAATGCATCACAACTCCCCCGTGATGCATCAAATTCCCGCGTGATGCATCGATTTCTACGTGGTGCATTACGATTTTCTAGCGATGCATTGTGGTTCTTCGATGCATGGAGGTTCTCCATTGAACACACCTCTCTCTCTCTCTCTCTCTCTCTCTCTATATATATATATATATATATATATATATATATATATATATATATATATATATATATATATATATATATATATATATATATATATATATATCGTTTAATTAATATCAGATCAAGCTAGCTAGGTTTAATTGTGTTTTTTTAATGGTACTGGCCTGTTGTGGTGCAGTCGATATCGTTTATGTGGTCGAACAATGTGGTGGTTAGAGGACTAAAATCTTTGTACAGCGAGTTGATTCATGTTACGGTGAGCCGATGCAACAATATTTTGTTCGAGCATTTGAACATTATAGCACCAAGTCGAAGCCCCAACACAGATGGTATCATCATCCAGTCGTCAAGTGGTGTGACCATCAGGAACAGTATGATCAGGACTGGGGACGATTGTATTGCAATCGGTCCGGGATCAAAGAACGTATGGATTGAGAAAATCGCTTGTGGCCCTGGCCATGGTATAAGGTATAACAAAAACCACTACTACCGCATAGCATGCATGATGCATGCATACATACATACACATATGGTCCTTTTTAGGTATATGTATACATGACCGTCCCATTGATCATTTCGAAGACCATGTGCTCGTGATTACAACATTAGACTCTTAAATATTTTAAACAGTAAATTGATCATTTTGAGACTCAATTTTAATATGCAAACTGGAAGTCGTGAACGACAAAAAGAAAAAAAAAGATTGGTGAGAAGTTAATAATACGAATCAAATTAAATTTGAAATGACTTGCATTTTGACGCACTTATACATGACGTGTATGCGACAAATGCATAAAATTTATTGGCCTAAACCGTGAGACCCTACGAATTAATTGGGGGCCCTGTGCGGTCTACCGCATACCCTAAAAGAAGCATTGCATAATCTATGTATATAATAAAGGAGAACATCAAATACATACATGTCGCTTCCATGTTACACCACAAAAGATAAATACATATATATAAAAAAGATAAATACATATATATAAAAAATATAAAAACATTAAGTTTTATATAAAATTGAAACTTCAAATTATATCAAGTAAATACATATAAATTTATAAATACGATATATTTTAAAAAGTGTTAAAAAAATAACTACTATTAAATATTAATTATGACAAATATAAAATACAATACTATATTATTGTATTTTTTTTAATAACATTGGTACATAAACTAGTAATGTATATATAGTACATGTACAGTAATTTAAATATGCATTGGCAGTAAAATAAGCAGTTAAACGGGTTATAATAAAAATAGGTCATTTCTAGCCTATTTCACTATTTCAATATGATCTGGGCCGGGCCAAGATGGCTTTCATAGCTTTCATACCCTTTATTTGCACTGAATTGCACATCTGTTTTTCACAACTAATTTGTTCAAATATAAAACTCTAATATGTTATTTTGATTATTTATTTATTTATATTTTTAGGGTTCCTCCAAAGAAGGTTTATAAAGGGTTGTATGTAGTAATTAGGAGAGAAAGTGGAAAGAGAAAACATAAGGTATTTTAAAACACCTGTTTATGGTGCATTTGATACGAACAAACGAAGAAATTAAAATTGTTGGTTTTCAAGTTTTTTTTTTTATAATCATAGGAGTTAGGACGATATCATCCACTCAAGGAATTGACGTTTAATATACATATTTTTTCTTTGTTTTTTTTATTAAAATGAAAAGAAACAAAACCATGAAATTGATATTTCATTATATTTACTTCATTTTATATGTCAGTCTTCATTTATGTATTATAATCATTTGTCAATAAATTTTGAAACCAAAACGATTTATTTATTTTTTTCATTTCGTCATATCAAACACATCAATATACCAGATAGAACTAGTTTTAGTTATGACTTAGAGCCTTGAAAGTTCTAACATTTTTCATTAGAGTTGGGGCTAGCTTTAAGCTCTATCTGTTTATGGAATGAATTCAAAAGTAATTAAAATTTACTTCTGTTGTGTTTGAAAATTTGGATTAATAAATAAAAAGCAATTTAAATTCTATCACAAATTATAATTGAAGATATTCATCATTCTTGTTATTCATAATAGTACTTAGAACCCTATCAATATACAATATATGTATTAGCTAACCTTAAATGCAATTTTATAGCTCAATCAATAAACATAATATTTAATGAAAGTAACTAAAAGTTAAATTTAATATGAGAAGTTAGTTTTAATAAGGAGTTTTAGTTTATATTTATCAAAAACTTAGCTCTTATATAACGTTTGGTTTACGGAATAGAATTCGAAGAAATTGGAATTTAAATTTGATACCGACTGATAAAGATTTTCGTTGACTGATATATTAAATTTAATTATAATGAAGTTATTATTATGAATAATGAAATTCGTGTATATATGTTATGTGTCATTTTAATTTCGTTAGGAAAAAAGTGTAAATCATCAGCCATTTCTTAGCTACTAACATGTACCTGGAATGTTTCAGCATCGGTAGCTTGGGAAACAGTTTGAACGAAGAAGGTGTGCAGAATGTGACGGTGACGAATGCCGTGTTCACAAAAACGCAAAATGGGGTTCGGATCAAGTCATGGGCACGGGACAGCAAGAGCTATGCTACAAATGTGGAGTTCCGAAACATCATAATGAGGGCTGTGGACAACCCGATAATCATCGATCAAATTTACTGCCCGAGTAATCGTTGCCCACGTGAGGTGAGCAAACGTTTAGGGGGTGTTTGGTTCGCAGATTTTTTTTCTCTGGGATTTGCATTATGCATCATTTGCATTTGTCAGGATTTTATCAAAGAATTTGCATTATCTTATAGAAAAACTTTGCTAATCTGAAAAATGCAAGGTAACTAGGATTTGAAATCCTAGGGGGGAGGCTGAGATTTTAAATAACAAAGAATTGAGGGATTTAAGAGATTTCTTAAATCCTTACTGAAATCTGCGAACCAAACACAGGATTTTAAATGCAAATCCCAGTGAATCCCAGGAAATCCGCGAACCAAACACCCCCTTAGTATGCTATACATACAGAGTTACAGACCATTGAATCAAGTAACTAACATTTTAACGAAACAAATGCAGACTTCGGGAGTCGAAGTGAGCAACGTGAGATACAGCAACATAAAAGGAACATCAACGACAATCGAAGCCGTAAAGTTTCAATGCAGTGTAAGCAATCCATGCAGAGGGATCCAAATGCGTAACATCAGACTGACAACGCCTAATCGAGCAACCACTTCGATCTGCGAAAATGTTGCTGGAGGTTTGTCTTCGGGCTCGGTGGTTCCAAGAAGCTGTCTTTGATTTATTCGTAACCGTGAAACAAACAATTGTAACGATCGAGTTCGATCTCTTAGCTTTTCTTCTTCTTATTGTTATTCAAGCCGTTGGTTGAATATAGAAAATGGATACTATTACTACGTATCTATCTATCTATCTTAAAAGATGGATCAATTGTCTCAACATTTATATAATTGGGCTCGGCCCATTAGATCAACAGCCACCTAAAAGCCAGTGGCCATCAAATTCTCAGCAGAAGCCCAGCCCAAATTGCTGCAAAATTTCAGAAGTGATAATATCTCGTCGGAAAATGAGTTTTTCAGCAAATTTCCGGCCGTTTAACATGGAGATGTTAAACATCGTTTTATAGATGAGTCGATTACCGAGGTTTTTATGTATAAACTGTAACATGAATCACTGTACTTTTCTCTAATTTCGTCTTCGAATTCAAAATGGACACATACCTTAGTGTGATGAGGATACGAAAACAGAACCCATAAAAACTGTTGTCACAAACCAATCGTATCTAGAGGAACCACACATGCAAAATTGCAAATCTGAAAATAGAATTGATAATGATATGATGCTGTGATGAATACAGATTTGGAGGAGAACAAATTCAGATCTTGATTTGTACGATGATAACAACGATGTGATAGGAGTCGGTAATCTTACTTTACACTCATCTTCTCAAAAACCAACAAGAGGAACAAATCGATGTGAACAAGGTTGTATAGCGGACCGGAGGTGAAATTGACGGTGAGAAAAACGATGGTTTGAGTTATGGTGACCGAAGTGGCGGCACTAGAGATGGCAACGCGGAAGGGTATTATCGGGGACCCCTTTTCCCGTCCCTGACCCCGTCCCCGACGGGTATTTACTTTGCATTCCCATCCCCGTCCCCGACGGGTAACGGGGATCCCCGACGGGTATTCAGGGATTTTTACCCGTTAAATTTTACATTATGTATTTTATAATTAATGTTTATGAAATAGAAAAATTGGACATAAAATATTATATTTATATATTTAATTAATATAACATTAGATTAATAACTCGACACAAAAAAATATTAATTGATCAATTTCCTAATAAAAATTGTTATAATGATGCAATATTTATATATAAAATTAAATCTAATTATAATGTCAAAAGGAAACATGAAACTACAAACATTATTAAGTAATAAAGTTCCGACAAAAGATCAAATTAAATAACATTAAATTAATTAGTATATTAATACGACTTTCCTACGTATATTAGATGTGTATTATTTGTAATTATAATGAATTGTGAAACTTAACACTTTAATACAAATTTAACTTCAAAAATATACTTAATCTTATTTAGATGATACAACATTTTTAAAGTTATTCAAAATAAAAAATAATAATGTTGAACAAGAAATGCATGTGTGATGTATATGTGTGTGTGTGTGTATTCAAACATTTTTATATACTATGCATATAATATATGATTCATATGTATAATATTTAAGCATTTAACTACTCATATATGTATTTAACTATGATATTCATATGCAATAGTTAGGTATATATATATAATATATATTATTTATCTTTATATTATGTTTCGGGTACGGGGTCGGGTACGGGTACCCGAGGGGTAATCTCATCCCCGTCTCCGTCCTCGGTTTTACTATTCGGGTATTACCCGTCCCCGTCCCCATCCCCGGTCAAAACGGGTTCGGATGTCGGGTTCCCCATCGGGTTCGGGGTCTTTTGTCATCTCTAGGCGGTACGTAAGGGTTGGGTTGGTAAAAAAATATCTGAATCCAAGAGTCCGATTCAAATTATCAAAAATTTGAGATTATCCAAATTTAGGTTTCAGATACGAATATAATTCCGGATTATCATAAAACCCGAAATCCAATTTTTTTTAATTATTATTATTTTCCTAATTTTTTTTTACCAAATATTATTCGACTAACGATAGTTTTATTCTTTAGTTTTAAGAGTAGGGTTAAAGTTGTACAAATATATGTTACTTTACTGAAATTACTCAAATTAATGACTAATTTATTTATTTTTTTATCCCATTGATATTTGTACTAAAAAATTTATTGTTGAGATGATACTTTTGATTACCAGTTTTATCGATAATGAACTTATATTTGTGTTTTTAGAAGTATGAAAAGGATCTATATGGTTATGTGGATTTTTTAAATTATTTACATAGATCAAAATTCACGTAAATCCACGTTGTACTCCAATATAATTTGTCGATATGGTACGTGTAACCAGTAACTATGTTGATATGGTAAATTCACGTAAGCATCATGTCATTAAAAACATGTCACGTTGTCATTTGAATCAATAAAAACCAGTGGCGTAGCCACATTAGACACAGGGTGGGCCATGGCCACCCTCACCACTCTCATTCATTCGTGTGTGTGTGTGTGTGTGTGTATATATATATATATATATATATATATATATATATATATATATAAAAGTAATTTTTAATACACATATTTTTTTTATAAAATATACATATATAAAATTTAATACATATAAATATAAAATTGTAATTAAATTTTTAATAAAAATAAAAAATAGTATTATTGTTTGTCATAAATTATTATTTTACATGATTTCTAAATATAGATAAATAATAATGACTTTTTGCTCATCATTTTATACTTTTTATTATAATATATATACCTAGTAATTACTTTTTATTATTAAAATTTAGAGATGCGCCCTCGATATCGTCCAAAAGCTAGATACTCTTCCGAATCTTACATACGTACGTACGTACATGCATACATTTGTGTGTGTGTGTGTGTGTGTGTGTATGTACACTCCAGATTTTTCAATACATACTGATTATTAATAACTAACTTGGTCCACCCAAAAATGAAATCCTGGCTACGCCACTGATAAAAACTGTCGTATCAACATAGAAACTGGTTACACGTACCATATCGACAAGGTATTTTGGAGTACAACTACCATCCGGTCTAAAATAAAAGTTAATTAGTCATTAGGTAAATTGTAAAAAAAGTATGTTGTATTTGTACGACTTTAACCCTTAAGTGTATAATATAGCTTCGACATATTTATAACTCGTTTAAATGTATTTTAATATCTTTTGACGTGTTTTTTTAACGTTTTAAGTTTAAAAGGTATAATATATTTTCGTTTGTGACACAATTATTTTTTTATATGTTAATAGGTATATAAATTTGTATTTGATATGTATGAATTCATGTTATAATTTAAAGTTTAATTAAAAAATTAAATTTTCGAATGATTCGAAAATCGGATACGGATAGTAAACTCATACATAGCAAACTTACAAACATATACATAACAAACGTCTACATACCCAATTTAGACTTTTAATGGCATTTGTATTTGTATTTTTTATTTTAATCTTCTGTAACTTAAGTTGTAATCTTAATGTTATTCAAAGAGCTCATAATAGATTAGCAGCATCTGCGACAAGATTAATAGGAACCATAGGTGTTCGCAACATTGTTTGCAACAACATCCATAATATTTAAAAGGATTTTTTGGATTCAACAAGATTCTCAACAAGATTCATGTGATTCAAATGGTCCATAATAGTGTATGCAACTAGAATTACAAGATTCAAATACAATTTGTGATTATTCATAATGTTTGTAACGAATAAAATGTTCACAACTATCAAAAGTATGTGCTTAAATACGTAAGTGTACACAGGTGGACCTATGTTAAGGGGAGGGGTTGCCCGTGCAACGGGTCCCTTCCCTAATAATCTCGTTTCGTAGTGTAATTTTTTTTTGAAATTTAATGGGTGCAACCGACGAAAATTTAATTGTGCAACTTATATTATTAAACAAAATACAAAATCTAAGTGTGCAACTTGATTAAAAAAATGTATATCTCAAATGAAGCAAAAAAATTAAAAGTTTAATGTCTAAATAACTAAATACGTAATAAAATATAACAAATATAACCAAATACTTTTATCCAAATTAAAACCAATAATATTCTTAGCTCAAATTAAACAAAAACCCAATGATATATATTTGAGCCTCGAAAGTTTGTATTTATTTGGTTTAATTACTCTTAAATTGTTAATTGTTAATCGTATGTTTTATAAAATCTATCGGTGGATAAAAGTTTCAAAATGAGGTTACTGGAAAGTGATAGTAATGAAGGTCAATTAAATAATTTTTACGAATCTGATAACATCACACAACCACAATCACAATCATAACCTTCAAATCCTTCAACTCAATTATAACTGACATGCACGATCTCTTTTGGTATCATTTCGGTACATCACGAATTTTAAATTATTAAGCAAACTAAAGAGAATATTATATTATATTTTCAATTTTAAATTATAAATTCAACCCAATTATAACTGACATGCACGATATCCTTTGGTATCATTCTGGTAGATCATGAATTTTAATTTATTAAGCAAACTAAAGAGAATATTAGATTATATTTTCTATTTTAAATTATAAACATTTATTTGTTAGCCCGATCAACTAAATAATTTTAACGAATCTGATAACATCACACAACCACAAACACAATCATAACCTTCAAACTTAAACTCAATTATAATTGACATGCACGATCTCCTTTGTTATCATTCCGGTAGACCATGAATTTAAAGTATTATAAAAACTAAAAATAATATTAGATTATATTTTTTATTTTAAATTATAACGATTTATTTGTTAACTCGGTTCGACCAATATACTCATTTGAATTTTCAAACCGTGCGCGATGAAAATTTGTGTAACGGGTCCCATTAGTGGCTGGGTCCGCCACTGTAAGTGTATATAATTAAATAGTTGGTTGAATGTTAATATTAATATGACTAAAAAAAGTAAAAGTGTGATGATATAAAACTTTTGTTTTTCACTGCTGCTAGTCAACAAAAGTTACAAAACAATGAATTAATCAAACATAAGAACAAAAGTTTTGTTGATTCAGTTTATAGAGTTTAACTTTAAAATCAAGCTGGTCTAATCTTTTACATATTTCAACTCATTCGACCTTGTTTTTCAGGATAAAATTATGGGTTAATATTGACAAAACCATACGAACTTTCATAAATTTATCGATTAAATCACTGTTTTTGTTTTTCCCGTGAATTTAAGTCCTAGACAATTTTTGTCTTAGTCAAAACTATACATTTAACCTGTTTACAGGGGCGGACCCACATACAAGGTATGGGGGTCAACCGACCCCGATAAAATTTTCAATTTACGGTATATTATATAGTTAAAAATTTTTTGACCCCCACTCGGATTAAAAAGACTGTCTTGCACAAGCACTGGTTTTCGGAGCTGCATTCGTGTCCGCTGGTGCTGGCGTAAACGAGTTCAGTGGATTTTAGCCTTCGGGGTCCAAGATTTGCACCCCTTGCGCGCGGGTAGGCATTGGAGTAAAACCACAAACAATCTTACCATAACTTTAAACAATCCTCCTTATAAACCCACTTTGGTTTTCATCTTCCTTCCTATGTGGGACTCAATTTCTCCCACTAGAAGGAGTTTCATTCATTCCAAACACCAATCTTTGAACATCGATATCTCAATCATCTTAGCTCCGTTTTGGACGTTTATTGTATCGTTGGAATCCTCTCTTCAAAGAGAATACAAACTAGGGGTGAGCTCGGTACCGTACCGAACCGGTACCGATCCCGAAAATACCGAAACCGAATTATTAGTTTTGGAAGAACCGAATACCGAACCGTATAATTTTATATGGTGCCGGTTCGGTACCGAATACCGAATTTTAGCTAATTTAAGAACCGAATACCGAACCGAAAGTACCGAATACCGAATTATAGCTAATTTAAAAACCGAATACCGAACCGAATATATTAATTCGGTATCGGTCGGTACCGGTACCGGTTCGGTACCGATTCGGGTTCGGGAAATGGTACCCGTCGCTCACCCCTAACAAACTCACAATATATTAATTATATATTTCATAATTATATATAATTATATTTGGTCCAAAAACATGGAAAATACATTTTTTTTTCAACACTTACACTATCGTAGCTATTAAATTCCGATCGCCATAAAAAAAAATTTTGGGTCCGCCACTGGCTGTTTAGCAGGCCAATAACCGGTAAACGGTACAGTGACCTAAATAAGAAAAAAAATCCAATGACTTAATCGTGAAAAAGGTAATTAAAGAAAGTTGATTTTTTAAATAATAAACTATTCGAAAAACTAATTATTTTACCTGTTAAGCAGGTAGCAGGTTAAAAATATATATATTTGAATAAAACAAATTTTGTTTAGAGACTTAAATACTTGAAAAAAACGGTTCAATAACTTAATCGATAATTCCATGAAAGTCCGTAAGGTTTTTTCAATATTAACCCTAAAATTAATATCCGAACCGGTAATTTGTTTATCAAATATTTTTTGTTTTTAAAATATTGTAAACACCAGTAAGATTCATAGACGGCGGAACCCGTTGAAAACAAGAAATTGTTGGTTTTCCCCTTCTTGATGCCTTTTTTCCTGTTCTCTATTTTGCATTTGAATTCCTTTTTTAAGTAATTTTATGTTTAAAATGAGGCAAAAAAAATTTAGCATAATTCCAACACTTTTATATTAAATTTTTTTAAATTCTTAACGTACTATAAATAAATATAATAAGTATTTAGTACAATTTGTATATATTTTACATATCGACCTGTTCGGCTGTTCCCATTAATTTATATAATATTTAAAATTTGAAAATAAAAAATGACTGTAAACTTTTTTCAATTAATTAAGAATTATAAAATTTAATTTTTGGTGTAAAAGGGATGTCCAGATAAAAGTGATCAACTAGTATTTATTAAGAAGGAGAGATCTAAAAGTCAAGAAGAACGTACGCCAAATACAAAATAAGATATGAAGCCACCAATCTACCATGCAGTAGTACCATTTAATATCTATAACTATGATTGGTAATTTTTCATTTATATATGTATTATTATGTATATCAATTGAAAACAACATAAAACATAAGTTAATTTAGTGTTGAGATCATTGGAGTATTATATTAAAGTGGAGAACTAGAGTACCACAATAAATGAACATGTTCATTACGATAAAATGTTAAATTTCATGCAACAGACTAATATACATATGTTTAAAATTGCATTATGATTAACTAGTTCACATCATTTTCATATTCATCACGTTAAATTTGTTTAAACCTTTAATTTCAAGCAAACGTGTAATGTGCACATGTTCAAGAATATTGCACCTTTGAACATGTGTATATTGCTATTTTGCATGAAATATAAGATTTTTTATCATAACGAACATTTAAATGATGTAAATTACTCAATAATAATGTACATTTAAACATGTGTGTCTATATATAGTCAGGTTCAAATAAGTACCTCTCAAAATCAAGTGCACCCGAAGGTACCAACCTTAAAAACTTTTTAAATTTTTTTTTTCACATAACCATGTTTAATTTAATGTTATACGCATGATATATGAATTCCACATAGATACACACTTTCTGTATCCTTAAAAATTATGTGAATGCTCAATGCATATTTATGTGAATGGTCATCCATGTGATTGATCATTTCGCACCATGCGAATGACCATTCACATGATCTTTTTTTACCATTCACAAGATTTATGATGTTGATTCCTTTGTAAAAAAAGTTTTATAATGTTGTCTTATACATGTCTATTCAAAAAAAATATGTGATTGATCATTCACATTATGGTACGCTGGAATCTCATAGGTACACTGATGAACCTGATTATATATATATATATATATATATATATATATATATATATATATATATATATATATATATATATATATATATATATATATATATATATATATATATAGATTGAGGTTCAATTGAGAACTTTTATGCATCGGAGCACCTCGAGGCACTTTTGTGCATCGGATAATCCACCAAGGGTGCACAAAGGGCATTTAAGGAAAACTAAAGACATGATAATTAATTTATTTCTAAAAATCATTAAATGATAATTAGGAGTTACATTTTGAATTAAAATATCATATTAACTACATTCCTCATTTTCCTCCTCATTTCTCTCTCTCTCTCTCTCTCTCTCTCTCTTTCTCTCTCTCTAATCGTATTCTTCATGATTTTCTTAGTGATGATGATTTGAAGACGAAGATTAATGATGAACAACGATGATGATGAACATGAACAAGAGAGGTAACCGATGATAATTATGAAGAACATGATTTATAGATGGATGATGAACGATGAATAATGATAATGCATAGGTGGATGATGAACAATGACAATGCATAGATGGATGATGAACGATGAACAACGAAAAATGATGATGCATAAATGGACGATGAACAATGACGATGCATAGATGAATGATGAACAAGTTGAACATGATGCATAGCTCAATGAAGAATATGAACGACAAACACGATGCATAAAAGAATGATGAACAAGTTGAACACGATGCATAAATGAATTTGTGTATTTTTTTTGTTAAATGCGTTTTTTTAAACACAATGCATAGATAAACACGATTAACGATGAAATGCATCGATCTCCATCATCTTTTTTGAATTTGTGTAATTTTTTTAAATTTGGAAATGTATCAATTGAATTTATTTAGCATTTATTATTTGATTATTTGTTGAAATATTAAATTTAATGAGGTATGCAAATTCCCCAAAATGCCCTTCATTCTTTGTTTCTATAATGCACAATATGCATAAAATTGTCCAACTATTTACCCTTTTGCCATTAATCTAATCCATACAATTTTTTGATCTAATGGATGATATAGGTTCTTTTGTACCTCGATGCATAAAAGTTCTCAATTGAACCTCCCTATATATATATATATATATATATATATATATATATATATATATATATATATATATATATATATATATATATATATATATATATATAACTGGGGTCAGGGACAATCAAAATCATAATAAGGAATCAAATGCATGTGTTAGTAGGCAAAACCCCTAATTGTTGCAAGTTTTCACATGCATGCATGCTCTATTTATATTAATTTATTGGCTTTTAAATAATATCAAAAGTTTATTGCAAACTCGATCGAATAACTAATAACTTATCAATCAATTCTACTGCCTCGATCAGCCTGCTTATCATCATATTTATAAATACATAAATAAATACAATAATATTAATTACTATGTTTTGTGAGAAAATGCAAAACAAATTATACATGTGCCTGATCAATCTATATATGTACAACTTTGATCGAATATATACATCTACTGAGTAAACATTTATTTATTTATCTTTTTCAAATAATTAAGGAAGAAGAATACATGTAATAGGATAGGTTTATAAATGTATATATAGAATAAAAGAGAACACAAAACGTCACATGACGTCACCACATTCTACCTAAAAAGATGAATACATTTTATATTTTTAAAAATAAAATAAAATAAAAAATAAAAATAATTCATTATTTCTAATATCTATAAAGATTAATAAATATAAAAGATAAATATACTTTAAAATAAAATAAAAGATAAATATAATTTATTATTTCTAATATCTATAAAGACTAATAACTAATATTTATATAAAGATTGATAATAACTAATATTTATATGGGTTAATTTTAAGTTTACACACACACAGATAGATATATCATATACACACACACACACACACACACATATATATATAATCAGTTATTTTCTAAAAATTATCTACATAATGAGTGAGTTCATAAACTAGTACAATGCATGTACATATAGAGTGTTAAAAGGTGAGTTAAAAAAATATAAATGAGCATTGAAGCCGATCCATCAGATTTGAAAATGAATTCAAGGCGTATTGATTAAGAACTAGTTCGGAGTTCCGGACTAGAAAATATAAAATAAGATGTGTCAAACAGGTTTGGACTTTAGGGTGCGTTTGGTACAGAGAAAAGAAATGAGGAGAAATGAAAATGGAAATGAGGGAGAAATGGAATTGGGGAGAAATGTAAATGGGTGGAGAATTGAAATTGTGTATCTTGTTTGGTATCAACAGAAAAATAAAGAGGAAAAATGGTAGCTCAGGTGGAGTAGAGAGTAGAGACACAAAATAGTCAACTCTTATCATTTCTTCACCAAATGGAGAGAATTACAATTCTCCATATTTTGTCTACAAACAATTCCCAGAGAATTCAATTCTCCGCTAAAAAATTGAAAGCATTTCTTCCAAACAAAAGAAAACACAATTCTCTCCCCTCAAATCTCTCTACCAAACAGCCCCTAGATTATTTTGCATTCATTAACTTAACCAAATATATAAGGAATTGATTTGGTTCGAGTCAGGCCCACATTTATTCTCAAGGTAAGATTTTTTTAATCATTTTTGAAAATCAAAACGGTACCAAAATTTTGTTATCGGTTTGGTACTCGGTATTAATTGCACCCTTCAATAGAATTTGACCAATCTCACCCACTTCATTCGCGCGGTAACTTTTGATTTTCTAATTACATAACCTCTAACCTCCCAAAATGCTAAACAATCAGTATGTTCAAAAGTAAGAATCGATATCTTAAAAAAGAAGCAATATTTAAAAAATAAGAAGAATCGATATTATCATGTTTATCTTCAAAAACGAAATTCTCCAAACCCTATTCATGGCATCATATACGTCAAAGAACATAGATGAAAGTCAAGCAAATTATTCTCTATTATTATATAATTGATTCACTTGAATTCTTTATTCATGGTTAAAATTAACCAAATGATAGTAGTAGTACATTAACGATTTAAATAGCTTTTTAAGACTTTTTGCTAATTATACTCCTCATGTCACATTTTTAAAACAATAAAATGATATTAGTGCATGATTTGCAATGAATATTCCCCATGTCCCATGTTATTTGCATAAACAATTTAGTCAAGTAAGTTTTTAACTTTTATTATTTAATTTAGTCATTACGTTCTGAAGAGTAGCTTTTATTATTATGAAATCTTTCTTCTTAACACGATTGTATAACCCTTGAAGCTAATAAAAACAATTCATTTTGACTCTCAAGGTATCATTTTTAAGTGTTTGACAAAAACTAATTGATTATATTGTGCATCTTTTTGATAATTTACCGTCAAAATAATTAAAAGCTCCTACAAGTTTATCGAATATCTATTTTCTTTAGTGGCTTTCATATTAAATTTGTTTATTGTTTATACATTGAAAAAACGTATCCCGATACCAATACCAATATTAATAATTCGTTCGGTCATGGGTACAATTGACATGACTGAAAAATCACGGTTCCACCTGGTTCTGCATTGATACATGACTGATCTCGTCCCTAATTATTCTTCTGGCTTTAGACAAGCAACTGAAATGTAATATAAATAGACCCGTTTTCTTTTCAAAGGTATGTGTGTGTGTATATAATATGAGTTCAATGGAAAATTTTTATGTACCAAAAAATTGTGGAAAACCATTTGCACACAAGGGGATCTCCATGCACCAAATGCTTCAATAAGGGTATTATTGGAATATTCAATTTACATTATTTATTATAATAAAAATTAGAATATTTTAATTAAAAAAATACCTACAATTATATCAAGGGATAATCAAACATTTCCAAACTTCAATTTGGAAACTTTGAAATTGACTTGTGACTATTTAAAACAATAACTTTCAATTTCAAAATTCAAAATTCACCATTTTCCATGAAAAAATCGTCCATATCTTGTTAGAAGGCCGGGAAAAACTTGCCATAAGCCCATAACAATCATCCAGATCCACCTTCGAGAAACACTTGCCATAGCCACAAGAATACGAGCCACCGTCCACGTCCATCATCAATCTAGCCACTATCTCTGTATTGTTCTCTACCATAGCCACTGTCTAGATTCACCTTCGAATGATTAACAGGGTGTTTGGTTTTGCGTTATGAACCAGATTATCAGCTTATTACGTTACAATAACGCAAATAATTAATTTAAAGTGTTTGGATTGCATACCTTAATAAGTGATTATTTGCGTTTAGCGTTAATCTTACCACACTTTTTCATAAGCTAAAAATTGTAGCTTATTTGCTTCATAAGTGATTATTTGGTCATTTTACAAGTAAAAACGCAAATCCAAACACTTTAAAAACTGATTATTTGATAATTATGATAGCAAACAGCAGAAGCTAAACCAAACACTACATTTCCTGCAGCACTTTTTGTTACAGCTATTATCTGATTATTAGTTTCCAAAACGCTACAGCGCTTTTTCAAACGCAAATCCAAACACCCTCTAAGATCCACATGAAGATGATAATGTTCTCAGCCATGTGAAGATGATGATGTTTTGAAATGCGTCATCATATTTGTAGAGTTCTATAATGCATCGTTGTTTATTGGTCAGTTAATGTTGAACACAAAGACGATGAAGATGAAGATTTGATGAAGTGCATCATTGTATTCATCTAGAGATGAAGAGATCTATTTGTGTGTGTGTGTGTATGTATGTTTGTTAAGATTAAGTATGCATTCTTACATAGAAATATATTAATTAATTTAGAGCGAGCGCCCATCATATCAAACATTATTGTGTAGATACAATATATATTTGGTAAATATTGAAAAGCGTGGAATAGACGAAATCAAGACCCCTAAGTCAAGGAAAAGGCATTATGTCTTGTTTACGTTGCCTTCTATCTATATATCTTTCACACATTTATTCGTTTCTTTTTAAATAATTTTTATCTATTTAATATTATTATTGATCAAAAAAATTCAAGGAGATCCATATAATTTAGCTAGCTGCATACGTACGTACATGAATATCAATATAAATATGTTATCTTCCCGTTTAATAAATAACTAAAATACTCCCCATCCCCAATATCCCCAAATATTCCAGTTTTAGTTTTTTTTTTTTTTTTTTTAAATTAAAATTTAGTCCCTTATTTTTAAAACCTTACTTTCTTTGGTCTTAATGTTCAAAATAATATATAATTTATGATAGATAGGTTTTGGGGTTGTTAGAGGAAAATCCATATATATATATCATGCATGTTGTTAGATGTGGTATGGACATTTAATTTCAAACAAATAACATAAGTTTTAAGGGCATATATATAGCTAGTTATGATCCATGTTAAAGAATATTAATACCCATATATACATACATATTCTCATCCTCTAAACACGTACCCATTATTATGTTTTATATATATAGAGGTGGTTCAATGGAGAACCTCTATGCAACAAAAAACCACCATACACCACCACAAATGCATCACAATTTCCACGTGATGCATCATTATTTCCACGTGATGCATCAAATTCCCACGTGATGTGTCGACTACAATGTGATGCATTACAAATTTCTAGTGATCATGCATTGTGTTTCTTTAAGGTTCTTAGATGCATAGAGGTCCTCCATTAAACCCATCCATATATATAATACTATAAAACTTTATTATATATGTCAATTTAACGAGTTAAGAATACAACATGCATCACCACTAATTAAAATGCAAATTTACCATACAGATCAAATGAAACATTAATGTCGAACAAAAGATCGTTCAAAATCTTCGATTGATGTCATGCATCACATAGCTAGCTAGCTTGAGATATACGGGCAATTACGATTGTTGCTATCTGATCGAATATATGAACTTTGTGAGCCTTTTGGTAAAAACTAGTTGTTGCTCGAGCTTTTTTATGGTAGCTGGAACTGAAACTTATGATAACATAAACTTTTATTAATAAACTTGTTTCATAAAGTTGGTGGTGCTGAACCCGGAAAATATAAAATGACACAAAAGTATACATAAATACATAATCAAATTAGAATCATAATTAGTTAAGATTACATCTGTGATCTGTCATGCATTTTTTTCTCTTAAACTCTAGTTACTTTAAGTAGCTTATGATTATAATAAGCTTCTGGTAGAAAAATCATTTAAACACAACTCATGGATAAAAAGTTGCCGGAGGTTGCTATAAAGTTTCACAAGTTTTGCGTTAAACACACCCTGTATCCTTGGATTGGTATGATCACGTGTGAAACCTAAATATTACCAGCAAAATGCATCATGTTTAAAACTATATTTGTATGAAATCTCCAAGTATATTATGGGAGAGTGGCCTGGCAATATATATATATATATATATATATATATATATATATATATATATATATATATATATATATATATATATATATATATATATATATATATATATATATATGGCAAGTAGATAGACTCCAAATCAATTAAGGAATGAAATTTCATTATATTAATAACATATATCATTCCTCCTCTCATATATATATATTCAAATTTAATTAATATTTTATATATTATCTACATGCAAAACCTTACAAAGTCTGTTGTATCTTTATTTATTTATTTTAATCAAAATAATTCAAATAACTTGATTGATATCTCACTCTACATTCATATGTCCTTCGTCAATCATCTATAAATTCCACCAAAAATTAACCATTTCAATCCACACCATCCACATCCATCTCCTCCATTCTTAATTACTTGATCTTAATTCTGTGATAATGGCGACTAGGGTTTACTACAACATCATCATCGCTTCCGCCATTATTCTGGCTGCCACTTCAATGGTGGCAACAGCCGCCGGCACACCAGGACGACCAGGATTCATTAACGTGGTGAATTTCGGAGCCATAGCCGATGGAAAAACTGACTCAACGCTATCATTTCTAACTGCATGGAAGTCCGCATGTTCCTCTGCTAAACCGGCCACCATTTACGTCCCAGCCGGTAGTTTCTTGCTCCGATCAGCTTACTTCCAGGGTGAACACTGTAACAATAAAGACATTAGATTTCTTATTGATGGTACCCTTGTTGCTTCCTCTGATTACCGGAAATCCTCTGGTAATGTGTGGATTAAGTTTGAAATGGTGACCGGCGTTTCTATCTCCGGTGGAACGTTGGACGGCAGGGGAACCGGTCTCTGGGCTTGCAAAGCTTCTTCCGGTTCTTGTCCCGCCGGAGCTACTGTAAGTGTCATTTCCCAGAAATGGTCGTCACCTCCACAGTCCACACTCCAAATTTAATATATATATATATATATATATATATATATATATATATATATATATATATATATATATATATATATATTAATATATAGTTCCAGTATGACAGATCACAGATATACTAAAAGTAATTAAGCTCATGTTTAGTTGATAACAAAAGGTGTTTTTGGGTTAAGAAAATATGTTTATTTGATTATTTTTTAAAAACAAAACTTATTTTTATAAAACATTCATTTTTAAAATTTGTTGAAACAACTTTAACTTATTTTTAACAATTTTCAAATTTAAAATGAAAACAGTTTTCAAAATTCCCAAAATTATGTTTAGAGCCGGGATCCCAAAATTTATTTATAATATATAGTTTTATTTAAATTTTATTTTGTCGTTTTGAGTAAAATAATTACGTGTACACATTTAGTTTGTGATATATTTAACATTAATCGTATTGGATATATGAATTTTTATATTAGATATATAATATATGATTTAATTTTTAAAAAATTAAAAATATGAATATTCGGATAATCCGAATCAGATATCCGATTTTCAGATTCGATTAGTAAAAATAACTATCCCAAATTTCGAATATCTGATTTTGGATACCCTTAGTTTAGAGTGTTTGTTTTTAAAATTTTCATTTATGTTTGGAAAAAATAAATCTGAAAATATTTTATTAAAAAAATACTAGAAAATTTTCATCAAGTTTAGGCCTAAAATTCCACATTCATTCTTTCACCGTATATTAATCTATTTTAACTTTTATAATTTTCAACAATATACTTTTTATATCTTTTATCATTCACGTCCACATATATTCATTTTAAATTATATATAGACCATGCATGATCGAATTTAACAATTTTTTATTTCGATTAAATACTAAATTAATAAACCATCTACAAAATTTTCACATTATTTTATATCTATAACATACATATTTTCATTTATTAAGTCATGTTGCTATGAAAATATATATTATTATACTACAATGATAAAAAAAATAAGAAGAAACATTAATATATATGATAAATATATACATATAAGTGTACATATATGTTATTAAGTTATGCATTCATCTAATCGAAAGAATAATTATTAATCAGATATTTATACATTTATAATCATATATATGAATACTAAAATGTTCAGCTAGCTAGGTTGGTAACCTCAAAACCCAAAAGGATTTGTAAGATCGATTAACATTCTTTGATTATAAAGGAAGTGATCGAAGAATAATAATAATAATAATAATAATAATAATAATAATAATAATAATAATAATAATAATAATAATAATAATAATAATAATAAACCGGTCTATAATTGTGAATAATTTCCTAACATGTTAGAGTTATTTAATCTGTTTATATATGTTAGTTATATTAATATATATATTTGTTAATTATTTATTATACTAACTTAAAAATCAATATAATTTGCAGACATTAGGGTTCTTCAATTCGAGAAACATCGTGATCAACGGATTAAGCTCAATAAACAGCCAAAAATTCCACATTGTCATTGATGGTTGCCAAAACGCTAAACTCCAAGGAATCACCATATCAGCATCCGGAAACAGCCCCAACACCGATGGCATACACATCGAATCATCTTCCGGAGTCACCGTTCTCAACTCCCGTGTTGCCACCGGAGACGACTGTGTCTCCATCGGACCAGGTTCATCTAACCTCTGGATCGAAACCCTTACGTGTGGTCCTGGACATGGTGTGAGCATCGGCAGTTTAGGGTGGACTGCACAGGAAGCCGGAGTCCAAAACGTAACAGTTAAAACGGTGATATTTAAGTCCACAGAGAACGGAGCTCGGATCAAGACATGGGGTAGGGAAAGTAATGGATTCGTGAAGGGGGTTTTGTTCCAAGGTCTAACAATGGTGAATGTAGAAAATCCAGTGATAATTGACCAGAATTACTGTCCCGGAAAGAATAATTGCCCTCGTGGAGCATCGGGTGTGGCCATTTCGGATGTTGAATATGAGAATATCCATGGCACATCGGCGACGGAGATCGGAGTGAAGTTGGATTGCAGCAAGGAGCATCCATGCAATGGGATAAAAATGGAAGATGTGAATTTGAGTTATGAAAATCGGCCTGCTCGTGCTTCCTGTATAAATGCGATTGGAACCACCGGTGCTGCGGCAATCCACCACACGACCACCACGGCGACGTCGTGTTTATTATAAGTATTAAGGATAGATATATGCATCGTTAAAATTGATTAAATTTGTTATATATAGTGAATGCAGGACTCTATATATATGTTGGATAGAATTACTTAAAGTAAAATTTGAAATTGAAATTGTATGCTAATTATGCTTAATTAATTAATTGGTTACTTATAAATATCATTTGGCTTTTTCCCTTGTTTATCCATATTTGTTACTAACCCTTTTTTGTTTTTCATTAACACTCTGATCAATTAAAATGAAAGAAAGGAAAAGAAAGTTGGAGAAAAAGAAAGAAAAAAAAATTGTGTTCTTTTATCATATTTAAGGAAAGAAGGCAGGTGAAGAGAAAAGAAAGTAAGAATAGTTTTCTTTTTATAGGAAGAAAGTGTGGGAAAGAAAGTTGATAAAGAGTTGTTTATATAAATTACAAAGAAACAAAAGTTTTTATTTTTGTTCCTCCTTCTTTAAAAACATAAATTTTTTTTCATTCATCTTTTTCTTTCCTCTTGATTAAAGAACACAAACATATATATTCTTTTCTTTTCTCTTTCTTTTTTCCATCTTTCTTTCTCTTCTTTTCTTTTTAAATACGAGAACAGAGTGTAAAAGGTTTTTAAAACGGACTGAAGTCTAAACTTCAGATCTAGAATAAATTAAGTTTGTTTGTTTAGTTTCAGAGTTAAAGGTTGTAACATCTGAATTTACCTCTTAATTTTAAAAGGGAGACTTAGGTCTGAAAAAAAATTAAGAGATCTTTTTTATAATTTTAGTTTACATACCCTAAAACTATTTATCATATTAATTATTACTCCGTATAATTTAATTTTATTCATATAAATTAATTAATTATAATATATAATTAATGATATATAATATTTTAAAGTAGTATTTTTCAGATGTTTCATATTACAAAAAAAAAAAAACAATGTTAAAATCACCTATTAATTTCAGATTTCAAATTTTAAGACAACCTGTTAATTTTAGATATGATTTTTAGACTTTAAAATTTTAATTTCTTAAAAAACAAATAGCATCTAATTAATAACAAGTTTACTAATTGGTACTTAGAAAATGCATACATGCACCAATGATTTTATCTTTAATTATCATCGATTCTGGGATATTGACGTGTCACTCAAATTAAAGCACTTTTTGAGTTTTTTCTAGTTAGCGAGAATTAGAAACAATATAATATGTATATATATTGGGTTTAAAACCAAAAGGACGGTAAGAGGGTGGAGTTGTAAGTGAGAGGTCATGGGTTCGATCCCCGTCGGAGGCAAGTTGAAATTTAGGTGGAGTATGTAAGTCTGGAGGTAAAGGAGTAGTTTAGGAGTAGGAGTAGGATAGTCTGCCGTTCAAAAAAAAATATATTGGGTTTAAAACCCTATTAACTTTTATCATTTTTATGTTTCTACATTTTTTCAATTATCTAAGTTCCTAAATAATTTTTGTCTTATTCAAAAGTATATATTTTTTATCGACTACCTGATGAGCTGGTAAAACATAACCGACAAAATAAAAAATTTAAGGTCTTAATTGTTAAAATGTCTAAAGATTGTGAGTTTTTCCAATATTAACCGGATGACAAAACCTATGTTACTTGTTTGGTAATCAATCAAACATTAACAAGTCATATATATACTTTTTGAATAAGACAGAAGTAGTTTAAGAAGTTAAACAATCATGAAAAAAAAAATTTAGAGACTTAATCGTGAAAACTGAAAAAAGTTTATAGGACACGTTTCTTTTAACTTTAACCCAATATACTTCAATAAAACCAACATTCATTTTTGGGAACAATTGAATAAGAGATGGTACAAGACACGACTTAAAAGATGGTCCCAAACGAAAAAAGCAGGTATAACACAAATTAATATTGTGTTTTTAAAGATTGAAAGAGAGGAAAGTAAAAGTGGGAGGGGGAGGATGACGATGATACATAATTGATTCAGTGTTTGAACTTATAAAGAATGAAATTCTCTAGCTTTATAACTTTTTTAAACTAGTAATAGTTACACGTGACTAAATGACTAACATAGAAAATAAAGAAAAAAGTATGAAACATTCATTCTTTTTTCATGTTTTTGAATCTAATTATTTCATAAGAAAATGAAAATTACGCTAAACCTAATTCTATACCTACTTTCATTAAGAATCAACACTATCATGAGTCTCATCACATGATAGTTAAACAAACTTGTAAACCTTAGTAATTTTATATTCTACAATTCCACAAAGCAAATGTCATCTCCTACCAAGAAAAATTTTAATTCCAATTTTCATCATTTCTCAATTGGTTCTACAAAAAAAAAAGTTTAAAGAAAATGATTTTTTTCTAGATTCCTTCTCTCTTGATCTGCACTTCCTTCCATTATTTCCTATTTTGTTTCTTTCAAGAACATAGTATATATCATTTGACTCGATATGAAGTGGCTCAAATAGAGTTTGGTAAGATATGTAATAATTCATCAAGAAATAGAGATACCAGGTTACAAAAACGATATGATTTTAATTTGTTGATGTGAATGTATGTTTTAATGTATATTCAGAACTCGAAACCATATGAATTTTCAAATATGAACTTTTACTGATAGTTTATGCAAACATATGAAAAATATGGTTCTACCGATAAATATGGTTCCACCGTGAACCATATACACACACATATACATACTGTTAAATAATGTATAGTGTAGGGGTCTCCTTTGTAAATATGTAATCTATTTATATGAGTTGAATGCAACACACCCATCACGGGTTTCCACACATTATTACATGGTATCAGAGCCTAACCCTAACCCTCAAATATTAGGGTTATTTTTTTCCGGTCCACTGACCTCCGGCCGCCGCCCTACCACCGCCGCCGGCACTACCGCTCGCTTCCGCCACCGCCTCCGGCTATTGCCCTACGCCGCTGCCGTCTTGCGAAACCCTGCTGCCCTGCTGCTCCCTTCTCGGCTCTCAACCTGCGCCGACCAACAGCTCCGCCGCCCTGAAACCCTACAGATCCCGCGCTGCTGCTCTCCCTTCTCGGCTCTCCTCCTGCACCGACCACCAGCTCCAGCCGCCCTGAAACCCTAGCCGCTCCGGCTGCGCTGCCTTCGCCATCAACAGCCCTATCCCTGCCGGCGACTGCTGCATCTCAGCACCAACTCCCTGTTGGCGACAACTGCTCGGTGGTCTTGACAGCAGCCCTCAGATTATCCAAAGTTTCTTGGTGATTTGCAAAGTCTCGTGTTGCGGTGGTTCTGGTTTTAAAAAAAAAATTGGTTCTCACCTAAGTTTCTTGGTGCTCTCTCTACTGTTTGGATACTTGGAGTTTGACTAGGCTGCTACTTTTTGTCTACCCATCAATCATCACTATTATAATAATCAAATACTATTATTTTAATAGTCCAACATTGATTATTATAAAATTGCTAGTTGTGTCCCTCTATCCACGTACTGCTAGTTCCTCCGACCAGCAGCCCTTACTGCCGTCACCACCGCTGCCACCTCTTCTCGGCCTACTTTTTGGTGAGCACGTTCCGTTTCTTTGTTTCTTTATTATTATATTTATTTTTCGTGAATACTATTATTATTAGACATGACGGGTAATAATCCATCACCAAACAACCCAACCGCTTCCCAACTTGTTTTTGCTATCGGTAATGTCTACCCTCAGTTCAGTTTCAAATTAACAACTGATGGGTCTCGCTATAAACTATGGCGACGTATTTTTACTGATGTATGTAAAGGGGCAAAAGTCATGGGTCATATTACTGGGAAGTCCCAACCAACAAGTGTTGATGATGAGGATTGGGAAGCCATTGATTCTCGCATTAAATCATGGTTCTACTCTACATGTGAACCAAATTTACTTAATCTCATCACAAAAGATAACTGCACTGCACACGACCTTTGGGAAGCCTTGGATGCTCATTTCTTGAACAATAAATTATCACGTAGCCTACAACTTCAAACCCTCTTTCGAAACACCAAAAAGGGAGCTCTTTCTATTACTGATTACTGTCACACTTTAAAAGACATTGCTGACTCCCTTGCTGATGTTGACACTAAAATCACTGATCAGGATCTTGTCTTGCAAATTCTACAGAATTTACCATCATCCTATCAAAGCTTAATTGATGTCATCACACACACCAAACCTTTTCCCTCTTTTCTTGAAGCCAAAAACATGTTACTCTTGCATGAGTCTCGTGAAGACCAACCCGAATCTACCCTTGAAGCTTCACCTTCCCTTACTACTGCCCTTTATTCCTCGTCTAGCACTAATAATAATGGCAAAGGGAAAAATAGAAATAATCGGGGAAACAGAAACACGGGACGGGTTACATCTAAGGGTAACACGGGAGGGGGGTCTTTTTACAGCACAACTTCTGTTACAGATTATTCTCGTGATGCAGGTCAATCAAGTGCACCACCGGCATTCAACAATCAACTTCTTCAGCTTCTTCAGAATGCATTACATCAGCAATCTCAGGCTTCTCAGTTTGGAGGTAACTACCGTCAGCCGGTGTCTTCCACACCAACTCATGCCGGAACTCACACTCCATCGGCACTCTATGCTGCGCCTCCTCCAGCCTCTCCTGCCACTGCAGCTCCGCCCCAGTTCACAGATCTCGCAGCTCTCTTCAGTTCAATGTCCGCTCAGCCGCCACAACAGCATCAGGACAACAACTACTATATGGACACTGGTGCAAGCTCCCACATGTCACTCAACCAAGGTAATCTACTTTCTCTTAAACCTTGTGGTAAGTCAAAAGTAATCATGGTTGGTAATGGTGCTTTACTTCCGGTTTCTTGCATTGGTGATACATTTCTTCCATTATCACAAAATAAATTGGCACTGAAAAATGTACTTGTTTCTGATCATATGGTTAAAAATCTAATTTCTGTGCGTAAGTTCACTCTTGATAACTGGGTTTCAATTGAATTTGATCCTTTTGGTTTCTCCATAAAGGATCTTGATACAGGGCGTCTCCTTCATCGCTCTGACAGTACTGGTGATCTCTACCCCGTTCTTCAACCTTCTCTGCCTTCCAAGCCGTCTGCCACCGCTTTGGCTGCCTTGTCTCCTCATGTGTGGCATCGTCGTCTTGGTCATCCGGGCACCACTACCTTTAATTTTTTACGTTCTCGTAACTTTATTTCTTGTTCCAATGCACTGTTACCTACGTGTCACGCTTGTCAACTAGGTAAACACTGCCGTTTGTCGTTTTCAAAGTCTTTAACAAAGACTTCACGGATTTTTGAACTAGTTCATTCAGACTTGTGGACATCTCCTGTATCAAGTTTGAGTGGTTTTAAATATTATATTCTGTTTTTGGATGATTATTCTCATTTCTTATGGGTGTTCCCTTTGCGTGCTAAATCGGATGTGTTTCAAGTTTTTACTAATTTCCATGCATATGTGTTAAATCAGTTTAAAACCAATATACAATCTCTTCAGTGTGATAACGACCGTGAATTTAATAACACCAGATTACTTGAATTTTTTCAAAAACATGGCATTAAAGTTCGTTTTTCGTGTCCCTACACCTCTCAACAAAATGGCAAAGCTGAACGAGCCATTCGCACCATTAACAATGTCGTACGCACGCTCCTGTTCCAAGCCTCACTTCCACCTAAATTCTGGGTTGAAGCACTCACCATGTCTGTTCATCTTCTGAACATTCTCCCCACTACCACTCTGAATTCTAAAACCCCATGTGAGATCTTGTACGATACTTTCCCGGATTTCACACATCTACGTGTTTTTGGATGCCTCTGTTATCCAAACCTCTCATCTACGGCCCCAAACAAACTCTCACCTCGCTCCACTGCTTGTGTCTACCTCGGCCCTTCTCCTTGTCATCGAGGACATCGATGCTATGATCTCATCACTCATCGCATTATTATCTCTCGCCATGTCATCTTTGATGAAGATCATTTTCCATATGCCTCGTTTCATGCACCCCCATCCCCATCTGAGTATGAAGTGTTCTCTGATGATGTCAGCACCCCCCCTTTGCTGTCCAATGAACACATTACCTCCTTATCCACTCCCCCCTCTCCTCCTTCTCCCTCGCCTCCCTCGAGCGATATGCCCATCACCAATGATGATGCTCCTACAGCCGATAACCAATCGCAATCGTCTGATGCTCCTCACAATACATCTGTGCATCCTGCTCCTGTAGCCACCACTTCTCCCCCTCATCAGGGCCCCACCTCCAACCATCCCATGACGACTCGTTCACGCACCGGCAGTCTCAAACCTCGTCACATCTTCAATCTTTCAGCAGTTGACTCACTCTCCCCAATTCCCAAGTCTTCTGCTCAGGCTATTCGTGATCCAAATTGGAAGGCAGCCATGGACGCTGAAATGTCTGCTCTTCTCTCCAATCACACGTGGGATCTTGTCCCCCCTCCACCAAAAGTCAACATTGTTGGCTGCCGTTGGTTATACCGTCATAAGTTCGATAGTCAGGGTCGCCTTGAGCGTTACAAGGGCCGTCTGGTGGCTCAGGGCTTCTCTCAAATGCCAGGATTTGACTATGACGAAACTTTCAGCCCTGTTGTCAAACCAGTCACTGTTAGAATGGTCCTAAGCATTGCTCTCTCCCTAAACTGGCCGATTCATCAGCTTGATGTTAAAAATGCTTTTCTCAACGGTGAATTATCAGAGGAAGTCTATATGAAACAACCTCCTGGCTATGTTCATTCCTCCTTCCCACAGCATGTCTGTCGCCTTCGAAAAGCCCTGTATGGTCTCAAACAGGCTCCCCGCGCCTGGTTTCATCGATTTGCTGTCTTCATCACTTCTCTTGGCTTCCATTCAAGCAAATCTGACAGTTCTCTCTTTGTTTATCATCATGGTCGTGATACAATCTACCTTCTATTGTATGTAGACGATATCATTCTCACCGCTTCCTCCCAATTTTTGGTCAATCATGTCATCTCTCGTCTCTCGTCTGAGTTCAAAATGACTGACCTTGGCGCTCTCTCCTTCTTTCTAGGGGTCTCCGCTATACGCTCATCTTCGGGCCTTTTTCTGTCTCAGACAGTTTTTGCCCAAGAAATCATCTCTCGTGCTGGCATGGACACTTGTCATCCTTGCTCATCACCGGCTGAGACAAAGTCCAAACTACCCTCCTCTGGCAAACCAGTCGATGATCCGACTCTCTATCGGAGTCTTGCAGGTGCTTTACAGTACCTCACGATCACTCGTCCGGAAATCGCTTATGCTGTACAGCAGATATGTCTGTATATGCACGATCCTCGCCAACCACATCTGAATGCCCTCAAACGCATTCTTCGTTATGTGAAGGGTACCCTTACTCATGGTCTTTTTCTCCGTCCATCCACTGTTAATCGTTTGGTCTGTTACACTGACGCTGATTGGGCCGGTTGTCCTGAAACACGCCGGTCCACCTCTGGGTTCTGCATCTTCCTAGGTGACAATCTTGTGTCTTGGTCCTCTAAACGCCAACATGTTGTGTCCCGTTCAAGTGCCGAAGCTGAATATCGTGGTATTGCTAACGTTGTTGCCGAATCTGTCTGGCTTCGTAATCTTTTGATTGAGCTACATCTACCTCTTTCACGTGCCACAGTTGTTTTTTGTGATAATGTAAGTGCCATGTATTTAGCTAATAACCCAGTTCAGCATCAACGAACCAAACATGTGGAACTTGACTTACACTTTGTAAGAGAACGTGTTGCTTTGGGGCAAGTGCGTGTGTCGCATGTGCCTTCCTCTCATCAGTTAGCAGATATATTTACTAAAGGTCTTCCTACACAGCTGTTTTTACAATTTAAGTCCAGTCTTAGCATTAGTCCTCCTCCAGCTGCGACTGAGGGGGGTGTGTTAAATAATGTATAGTGTAGGGGTCTCCTTTGTAAATATGTAATCTATTTATATGAGTTGAATGCAACACACCCATCACGGGTTTCCACACATTATTACACATACACATACATACATACAATTGATCATATATACTAGGACCAAGACACGACTTAAAGGTGGTCCCAAAAGACAAAAAGTACGATTACACTAATTAATACTGTGTTTTTATGGATTGAAAAAGAGGAAAGTAAAAGGGGAAGGGGAAGGAAGCTGATGATAAAGAATGAAATCGGTACCTGGAATTATAAAGGATGAATTTATCTAGGTTTATAATTTTTTTTAACTAGCAATAGTTACACGTAATTGAATGACTATCAAAAAGAATAAAGAAAAAAGTATGAAACATCCGTTACTTTTTCATGTTTTTGATTCTATCTATGTTGAAAATTACACTAAACTTAATTCTATACCTACGTCAATTAAGAATCAACACTATCATGAGTCTCATCACATGATAGTTAAACAAACTTGTAAACCTGGTTAGTTTTATTTTCTACAATTTTACATACCAAAACGTTAGTTTCATTCCAAGGAGAGATTTAATCCCAATATTCATCATTTCAATTGGTTCTCCTAAAAAAGTTTAAAACAATGATTTTTTTCTTGTTTCCTTCTCTCTTGATCGGCGCTTCCTTCCATTATTTATTATTTTCTATTTTCTTCCTTTCAAGAACATAGTATAAAGCATTTGACTCAATGTGAAGTGGCCGGCTTAAACAGAGTTTGGTATATATCAATATATGTTAGGTATCAATTCCTCAAAAAATAGAGATATCATATATGTTACAAGAAACGATATGATTTTAATTTGTTGATACACAAAGTACCATTGAAGTCCTCTCCATCAGAGATGATATATATATATATATATATATAGGTTCAAGTGAGTATCATTCATTATGCAGCGCACCAGAAGGTACCACCCTTAAAAGTAATTTTTTTTCATAAACATGTTTTAATTAACATTACACAGATCATATGTAAATTTCACGCAAATCCGAACACTCTAAGTGCATGAAAACACGCATCACATAAATGCATGTTCACATACATTGAAAATTATGTAAGTGTGTGTTCACATCACTTTTTAGGAGTTAGGAGCTGTGAATGCATGTGAAATTTACATATGATTTTCATAATGTTTATTAAAACATGTTTATTAAAAAAAATTTAAAATTTTTTTTTAAAGGTGGTAGGTACCTTTTGGTGCGCTGCATAATGGTGGTACTCTCTCGAACCATATTCTATATATATATATAAAAGTTGTATTGAGTTTGAAGAGTCGATCTTGAACAATGAAGGTAGATAGAAACGATAAATTGTTTGCAAGATGTGAAGCATGCATATATGATATGTATTAGGCTGCTTAATTGGCCTAACCATGAAAATATAAATTAAATAAAGTCTAGAAGAAAATCAGTAACCAAAGTTGACTAGAATTATTTGTTGAATTTTCTAAGAAGCTAGCTGCTCACCAATAAAATAAAAAAAGAAAAAGAAAAACGCTTCTATATTCTATAATCCTCTCTGTATCATATGTATACGCATACGAAAGTTCATTATGTATAAAATAAATAATTAAAAGTACTAAATGAAATAAACTTTTAAAATAAAATTATCACTCTTAAAGGCAATAAAAGTTGTTAAATCTAAAGTATATATAGATGTGTGGGGAAAAAGAGAGCTGGTCATAAACAGTTTGACCCGTTTGTGTCAAACCCCACTACCACCACCAACATTGACTCTTGTTTTGATTTTTGCTACATATTATTATTCCACGTTTTTAAATTCAATTTAATTATAATTATATATAGTTTTTCACTAGATTACATAAATCGTTTCTATAAATTTCAGGTTTTATTGGTATGTTTGGCAAAACTAACTGTAGCTTTATGTTTTTAATAGAGGTAGAGTTTTTTGTAGCTGAAGCTTTTGAGAGTTGAAGCTTGTTAAAAGAGCTAGAGCTTTTAGTTTTATAAATGTGTTTGGTAAAAGTAGTTGTAGCTGTAGCTTTTAGTATTAAATTACTTAAAAGGGCATTAATATTAATTAAAGGTGATAGTTTATGGTTAATAGAAGGGTAAAAATGTAATATGTTTGACTAAAAGCTCCGGAGCTTTTGAAAAGCTACTTCTACTAGCTTTTTAAAAAAGAGCTTATTTTTAAGAAAATAAAAGCTCTATGTATTTTTCCAAACAATGTTTTATTTTTTTAGTAGAGCTTATTCAAAATAAAAGCTTCTAAAAACTCTTAAAAGCTCTTAGAAGCTCTCTACCAAACATGACCTATTTCTAACTTTTACAAAATTATATTGGTATGTCATATTTTAGGACCTTGTCACATTTTAATTCCTTAACAACTTGATTTTTTAAAGATTTTGATTTTACCTATATAAATTAATTTCAAATATGCTCCCTAATCAATTGAATTAGTTTTTATTTATGTTCAATTATTTGTATATCTATAATTGTTTAATTAATTAATAATATTTTACTTATAAGTATAACTGTATAAGAATTTAATTACATTTTATTTATGTATTTTATCCGGATATTAATGAGTTTATTATTATTATCATTATCATCATCATTCATTCATTCATCATTATCATCATCTACATTCATTCATATTAACAAAAATATATGTTTTTGTACTAATTTTTGTTTTAAACTTTTTTTTCATCTATCTATATATTTAATTAATTGACTATCCTTATCTTCATATATTAACTATTAAATGCTAATAATGTTGTTTTTGAAATTCCAAACATGAAAAATAGATACATTCATTTATAAACTTAAAAATCATTCATTCTTAATTTATAGATTTTTATTACTAGACTATTATAAGTTCTACATATGAAATAGTGTTAGTAAAATTGTATTATTTATAATAAAATTTTAAAAACTTGTAATTTTTTTAGCATTTTTAAATTTTTATGAGTGTAACATAAGACTGTAAACGAACCAAACGTTCGGCAAATCGTTCACGAATTGTTAGGCGGAAAGTTCATTTATGTTCGTTCATTTACTAAACAAAATGATATGTTACACTATGGTTGTAAACCAACCGAGCGAACACGAATTAGTGTATGTTCATGTTACTTAGGGACTGAAAACGTTACAAAGTTTCAAATTATAGACTATCAATGTAATTTTTCAAAGTTAAAAATGAAACCTGAAAATATAAACCACATGACCATTTATAATTTACTCTTATTTTTTTCATCAAGATAATACATTTACTAGACCCACCTACATACGATTATCATATAATTTTAATGTTATTTTTTTCAAGAAAAATCCTTAAGTTAAAATTTTTTTCTTAGTTTTGTGAAATTTGACTATTACACCCTGGTTATAATTAGTAAAAACTAAATAACTGTGTTCTAATATCCAAATTTCACTAAACCAACAATAAAAAATTAACTTAGACTTTCATGGAAAAAAATGAGATGGATTATACTGGTACATGAAGTTGTTTGTCAAAAAAGTTTTCATTGACTAAACGAAAAAGATGTTATTTCAACATAATTTACATTGTATTCTGTAAAATTACCTAAATAGATTTGTTTTTTTTATCATCATAATATATTTAATTAAAAAAGTTAATATATCATTTAAAATATAAAAAAAAGTTGTTGATAAATTTGTTTTATTATTAGTGTTCGTCTTTATCTAAATATCTACATGCACAGCCAAACTTCCACCATTTCCCTCCGTCTCTTGTCGTTACAAATCAACAAGGCATTTTTCTGTTTGTTTTTATAGAATGATGGCTGTTTTATGGGTCCCAAATACCAAATTAATCATATGCCCATGTGGGCCTTCCCATCATTCATCCATGGATGTTTTAATCTTTTACATCTAATGGCGGCCATTTCTCTCATAAAGCAATCTCTCTCTAGAGTCTCGATTCATTTCACTCATCCAAGTTTTCCCTTTTCCAGTTTCACTTTTTCCATCAAGAACCAAACACCTTTTTCTACACATGTAAATCTGATGTTGTTCATGTGTATTGCTCACTGATTCAGTCAAAAGATTCTTTCTTAATCTTTTGATTGATTCTGGGTGTGTTGTTCATGGAGAAACAGATTAGTTTTCGTATGGGAAAGATGGAAAAACAGCAGAGTTTTCGTGTTTCGGCCATGGAAAAACAAAAGAGTTTTCGGATAGCCATGGGAAGGCAGATGAGTTTTGGTGTTGATAGAAAGAAGGCTAAAGATTCACCTGGGAAAAGAGGGGATTCTATGCTTCATTTGGCTTCTAGGGCTGGGAATCTCAACAAAGTCATTGAAATCTTTCAAACTCTTGGATTGGATGCTCTGTCCAAACAAAATCAAGAAGGGGAAACTCCTCTTTATGTTGCTGCAGAGAATGGACACTCACATGTTGTTGCTGAGTTTCTCAAACATATTGATCTTCAAACTGCTTCCATTTCTGCCAATAATGGCTATGATCCTTTTCATGTTGCTGCAAAGCAGGGGCATTTAGGTAATTTACTTGAAGTATTTGCTAATAAATTTGGTTCTTGTCCTCATACTATAACTATTGCCCCATGTCTTTGTTCTTATAAAATCTTGTCAACAAATTATCCCTGCCACCTTGTAATTGTAAAAAGATATCAAATATTTGTGTAAAATCAAGAATTTATTATTTAGCTTGATAACCTTTTTGTTAAAAGATACCAAATTTATCTTTGATTGCTGAACAATGATGTCTATGAGCCTTTTTCATGTTGCTGCAAAGCAGGGCATTTAGGTAATTTGCTTGAAATATTGTGTTTATGCTGATGAATTTGATTCTTGAGTTCATAGTATTGCCCCCATGTCTTTGTGCTGTTAAATTCTTGGAATTATCCCTACTAACTTGATACCCTTTTATAAAAAGATACCAAATTTATCTAAGATTATTGCATATATGTACTCCAGTATTGGAACTTTTTAGTTTCTGCAAACAGTTGCCGATAATGGTTATGTGCCTTTTCAATTTGCTTCAAAAGTTGGGACATTTAGATCATTTAATTGGAATCTTGCATTTATGCTACAATTTTTGGTTATTGATTTCATGGTTTTGTCATATCTTTGTTCTGGCAAATCTTGGATGTGGTATGCACCTTAGAATCAAGAAACTATCCCTTAGATTGATATGATTTCGTAAAAAGATACGATATTTTTAACTTAGTGTACGCTTTGGTTACAAAGGTTATCGGGGTCTCAGTAGTCGAAAGTCCCTCCAACTCAATCAATATCAACGTGTCCTGATCGGTTGCACATATGAACTTCATGCCCAGGGCTCAAACTTTTCAGTTTCTGAAAACAATATAATCAGCCATGGAGCCATAAAATCTATTGAAGAGGCAGAAATTGATATGTTAATTACAAATTTCTTTTAGGGGATAAATTTTGTATAATTTGAGATGGATACTAAAATTTGAACAATTCTATCAAGTTTTGGGGGGAACTTTTGAGCATATACTGATTATGTTTAATCTTGCAGAGGTTTTGAAGGAACTTTTGAATTCTTTTCCGAATTTGGTGATGACCACAGACTCGGCCAATTCAACTGCGTTACACACAGCAGCTGCTCAAGGACACATTGACGTTGTAAACCTGCTTCTCGATGCTGATTCAAATCTTGCAAAGATAGCCAGAAACAATGGAAAGACGGTGCTTCATACTGCAGCACGAATGGGGCACCTGGAAGTAGCGAAATCAGTGTTGAGCAAGGATACAAGCATCGGTTTTAGAATTGATAAGAAAGGACAAACGGCACTGCACATGGCTGTCAAGGGCCAAAATATGGACATGGTGGTTGAACTAATTAAACCTGATCCTACTGTTTTGTGTTTGGAAGATAACAAGGGGAATACAGCTCTTCATATTGCAACGAAAAAGGGCCGTACTAAGGTTTTTTTCTTCACCTCACCCTCTTCGCTCACACTATTTTGTTGCATCTTAGGGGGCGTTTGGTTCACAGAATTTGATGGAATCGGAATGAAAATTCCATTCCGATGTGCTGTTTGGCAGTAAAAAGGAATGGAATGAAGACTCCATTTTATTTTAAAAAAGCATCACTTTTGAAGGAATCTATTTTCCTTGGGTTAGTGCCATGAAATTTAAATTCTATTCCAAAGATTTTAACAGTTCTAAAACCAAATCTAGACTTCATCTTCACCGGCCTCCATTTCTATTCCGACAGATTCCATTCACTCATGAATTCCATTCCTTGACAGATTCCATTCTAGGAATAAACATTCTGCGAACCAAATGCCGCCTTAATGAATCGAATTAGAAGGGTTTGATTTACGGGGTGTTTGGATGTGCGTTTTGGAACAGATCATCTGAATCAACAGTTCTTGAATATCATATAATCACTTATAAAACGCACATCCAGATACCCCTTTAAATTCAAATGTAGAAATTCTAGTGAATAACCAAGAAAGGTATTAAAATATAATCATATAATGATATTTATATTGAAGTTGTATAAAATTGTTCTGATATCGGGTTGTGTCTAACTGATAGATTGTGAAATGCCTGCTATCGTTCAAGGACATCAACATCAATGCGTTGAACAAGGCCGGAGAGACTCCTCTTGATATTGCGGAGACTTTGAAAATTCCGGAAATGGTTAATATATTAAGGGAAGCTGGAGCTGCTCACTCTAAAGATTACGGAAAACCACCTAGTGCTGCGAAACAACTTAAGCAAACAGTCAGTGACATAAAACACGACGTTCAGTCGCAAATCCGACAGACCCGTCAAACGGGGTTTAGGGTTCGCAAGATTGCAAAGAAGGTAAAGAAGCTGCACATCAACGGTCTTAACAATGCGATAAATTCAGCTACTGTTGTGGCTGTTCTTATAGCTACGGTTGCTTTTGCCGCAATCTTCACTGTACCTGGACAGTACGTCGAGGAGAAAAAAGAGGGTACTTCTCTTGGGCAGGCTAATATAGCCAAGGGCCCTGCGTTTATCTTGTTCTTTTTGTTCGACAGTTTGGCGCTTTTTATCTCGTTGGCTGTCGTTGTAGTTCAGACGTCTATCGTGGTGATAGAAGAGAAGGCTAAGAGACAACTCATGTTTGTAATTAACAAAGTCATGTGGTTGGCATGCCTCTTCATTTCGATTGCGTTTATTGCTCTCACGTATGTGGTTGTGGGAAATCATGAGCAGTGGCTTGCCATTTACGCCACAGTAATTGGTGCAACGATAATGCTAACTACGATTGGATCCATGTGTTATTGTGTCGTGCGGCATAGGCTCGAGGAGACCAAGTTGAGAAACATAAGACGAGCTGAGACTCATTCCCATTCTTTTTCAATGTCTATGGCATCAGATCCAGAGATGTACAGCGAGAAATATAATAAGAGAATGTATGCTGTCTAAAAGAGAACGGGTGCAGGGATAGGAGTACCGAAGTTATGGATGACGTGTCAATGGCCGTTCCTAACTACTTGTGGATCGAACTGGGATTCAACAGAGATAAAGATAGTTGAGATTCCACCCGTTTTCGATCCTGTGAGTCTTTCTGTAACGGAATTTGATCATCAGACGAACGTCTATGTATATAGTTAGTAGTACAACTTGATTGCAGGAAAAAGGTATGTTGTTTTCTTTTTCAGATCGCAAATGCAACGATGAAAATATTGAACCTTTTGTAGTTGCATGATGTACTATTTTTTGCTGTAATAAAGAGTTGGTTCGAGAGAAAAGTTACAAATTTAAGCTGTCTATTGCACAAAATTGAACAACAAAAAATACATCTGAACCTGTTGTTAAAAATGGTGAAGGATCTTGGAATCTGGCACTCGATTTGCAGGTAAATATTTACATCAAGATGGCAAGTAGCTGCAGATTTCTTGTCTATTTTCCATTTCTGTACTAGCTAGCTTAGTTTAAAATCAAGATTCGTGTCTACTTCGATGATGTTCATCCCCTCTGTCCATATGCTTAACGAAAGACCGGTGATGAGAAGTTTGATGCTTTTTTGAACCATGGCTTTTTGATGGTTCGACGTGTGCTGTATTTTTGGGAGAGTAGCGATGGCGTACATGGCATTGGTGACTTCTTGTTTCGGTTGAGCGGCTGCCTCTAATTACTACCGCTAAGATAACTACCTGGTCACGAGTGTCTTCTGAACGCCAACTTTGAGGTGCCCCGTCAACATCTTCTGAGGTATGTGTATCGTCGTGATGCACTGAGATTTCCGCTGTGTTCCCAGGTTTAATTATGCCAACAGCAGGTGCCACCTACACATTACCACAGTTGTTAACTATATAAATAACGATATATAGCTTACTAACGCGTCGTTTGTTTTTTGTTATAAGCTCTTTTAGAGCACTTTACCTAAATAAGGCCTTTTAGACTTTAAACTACTCTGAAGTCTGAAGTGATTACCTCGAGCCAACGTGGAAATCCAAATGAACCTCTGTGTCGATACTCTGCCTCTTCACCATCCTTGACCGCAGACTGACCTTCACATAAGATTTGAAATATAGCGTCTTCTTTGCTGCTTCTGTTGGTGATCGACAAAGGCCGTGTGTCTTGATTTTGAAGGACTATATTGTTTGTACTGAGTGAAGTTTCTGGAACACAACGTAGTTCTTCACGTATAGATCTTATCTTTTCGTTGGACAGAAATATTTTTCCAAACTCTTGTCTTCTGACTGATCTATCAACATGGGCGATCTGAACTTTGAATTTGCAACGAACTGGTTTGTGATCGCTTTCTATTACGTCCATACAAGCCTCGTACCTGTCAAAGTCATCCGAAGAAAAATGATTTTAAATAATACAACTTGGTAAAAGGAGGGAAGTTCCCCAGAGAGACCTACTGCCAAATTGAAGCAACAACAGGGCATGCTAAACTGCATTCTGATGTTGGAGAAGAACGGTTATCTCGATATAATATCCGATCACACCACGCAGGAATTCGCTTTTTCTCCCCAGAGTCGTATCCTGAAAAAGAAAGATCTGTAAGGTATAATTTTCACTGGATATTATTCCTAGTTTTCTTCATCAAAATCTTACCTCCTAAACCTGGTTTCCCTCTTTCAAACTTATAAGTAGGAGGAAATCTGATGAGTGCTTCCCTCATTCCCTGAAACACTTTCCCGGCTTTCATTTCGGCCCTGAGCTGGTCCTTCTCTCTCAGCCAATCGAAACTCCTTTGAGATACAAAGTCCCTTGCTTCGTCATACGTTATTCCAAATAGACGGTAATTGAAGTCACCACAGAAGATAACCATATCTGCTTCTGCTAGATCAGGCTTCCCCACATCAGGATTGATTGCCACAGACTGTTCACAATGATAATTATTCGACGATTCAGAAAACATAATGAGAAAGTAAAAACTCTATTGGCAATTGCTATATCCATATAGAACTACGTATTGTCCTCAAAAGTCTCTGCTTTTATATCAATTTCCACTCTTTTTAGCACACTACACGCATGTGTACATACACACACACACACACCCCCCCCCCCCCCCCCAAGTAGCATACACATGATTTTAAGTTAGTTGGTATGGTTATACTGGTAGATACTTACGGTAGCAGGACGAAGCATTTGAGCAGTAGAAGATACACCAGCTGAAAGAATGAGGACCAACCATGGCAAGCCAAAGGAAGAATAAAGCACCCAAAATAAATATGTGGAGAAGGCAAGAGAGCAACACAAAAACAGGTATCGCGCCATACCAGAAGCGTTATTGATTGATCGCCCGAATGTAATGTTTCGGTAAATGTGGTCAAAATCAGCATTCCGACGATTCACCGCTTCCAAATGTGCAGCCAGGTGACAGTTTACGAAGCACATTATACGGTCATAAACTCTTAATCTCAACCCTACACCCCCCTGCTCCAAAAAAATGAAAAATGATCACTTTGTCATGGTGTCCGTTACTATATTTAGCTGAAACAGAAAAAATATATTGTTTAGGAGTCTTGATAACCCTGAACATACTAGAACATTATGTTAACTCGAAAATGATTCTGATTTACGTTGGTCTTTCATAGATAAAAAGCAAGACGTTTTAGTGAACAAGCATGCATACCTTATTACCAAATGTACGACCCAAGCCACAAGCAACAGCTGCAACATCAAGATCCCCTACGTGTGTTCTAAGACTCTTTTTTACCCTAAAACAGATAACATTTCATGAATGTAACATATACAGGTTGGTCTCAAAGAAATGAAAGCCCCATGCATACAAAAGTATGATTTTCACATAAAGCAGAAATCCGTTTCTATGTTGTATTGTAGTATGAATCTGTGTGTATGGAAGTAATACCAAATCGCTATTAGCAGGCCTGCAAGCTGCCTAGATCCTACACGCTCGAAAGTAGATCCTTCACCCATGGCCTTCCCTATGGCATCTTGCCACCACTGTCCATTAGAACTCCCTTCAACACCTATCTGCACTCGATGTGAAACAAATGAGTGCAAGTTGCAAATAATTTATTTCAAAATGATGCAAAGACCAATGTTACTTATTGTTTCTGATGATAACTTTGAAGATAATGTAGGCGATTCAAGGTTAGAAACAAATTATGTAGTAAATGCTAAGACCGGTGCAATGTTCTTAAATGTCGAAGTAAACTATTAACATGGTAATGGCCGAGAAACATTAAGGAATTCAAAGGTCTTACAGTTTCTTTCGCTGCAGACATTGCAAGAAAGCCCGCCCCCATTTCCACCTCTTGCAGGCCAACAACTAGAATGTCGACATCAGAGGCCTGAGACCCTACCCATGACACAAGTGCATCCTGGCAGGGCTTTCCTTGGCCAACATTCCATGTACCAACCATAATCTTAATGGTTTCGAGGGTGGTGTACATGTGTTCTCTTTTGGCTAATTCTGGTCTTAAGATGTTATCAAGAGGTCCAGGAGAAGAGATGTACCACCCACGTATACCACCATGGGTGGCCAGGCTAAAAATTGACCCATTCCCAACTACCATTTTGATGACAGGACCATTATGAGCAACCCAGCCTGCAATCAAGTTTCCCTCGAGATCAATCACCTGGACCATACCACTTATATAGCCAATCCATATACGTGGCCCGTATGTGCAAAAGCAGAGCACCGCACAATGATGGTGATGAAAATCGTGCAAACGGTTTCCATTCGCATCCCACTGCACAAGTACACCATTTGAACATCCGGTCCAAATCATTCCATCATAAGCGAGAAGAAGGGCTTCTGTTTTCTTAGCGTCTTCAGCGGTAAATGCCCCCGTACCCTTTGTTGCAACTCGGCGAACTGCATCTGCAGCTCCTATTATTGCGTTACGTGACCTCTGCAAAAAACTACCTCCTTGTTGTTTTTCCTTTTTGGACTTGGATCCAATCTTTACACTAACCTCCTCTTCTAGTGGTTGATCCTTCTCCGCAGACATGTCCACTCGATTCTCAATCTGACCATCTACATTGTAAACTTTCAAAAGTTCCCTTGTACGAGCATCCCTGCAATTCCCGAATTATTAGACTGATTAGGGCTTACTTAGAAACCAATTAGACAATCTTACCTTAAGGAAGCACCAAAAATCCAACTTCTTCATTAATACAATTAAATGTATATTCATAGTCAGAAATATGTTGATAATTGATTTATCTGTAGAAGTAATCAAGCGAAATATTGTACCACAATGAGAAACAGAGAGACCCAGCTGCCCATACTTTAGCTTTGACTTTATCCGACAACAAATATTTGACATCCGAAGAAGATACATTACAGACACCATTAGCAGTGGCTTGGCTTTTAAGATCAATACTTGCTCGTTCCACCAGCAAAGCAGCCATGTGACGTTCTTCAGGCGATAAAGAGAGGGACTTTTCGACTGCTTCCCATGGCCACACCTTTATCACCCCGTTTTCAGACCCTGTCCATATATCACCTGCAGAATTTAAACTTGTAAAGAACAATATACTTATACAAGGCTTGAGTGTGGCTGTTCAGCTCCTTATCAGGAGGAAAGTATGGTGATAGATGGACCAAATGGCTTGAATTACCAATTTAGGGGCATAATAATGTGCGAAAACAAATATCTGCTAATTGTAACTTTAAGTCGTAATGATTAGTTTATAATATGAGTACAACTGTTTATGATTATCTTGCAATGTGACAGTAATGCATATAATTTGATTATTAAAGGGATGAGTAAAACTACAAATATATACCCTTGTTTCATCAGTTACTTCTATAAATAATAAAAACGATTATTGGCAGCATAAAATATTCGATTGCTATCTTCTACATAAAGGTTTGGTTAGAGCAGATTATCACTTTCAAATCTAAAGTCCAAACACACCGTTACAATCTACATATACTTGCTGCAACCCAAATGTCATAATAGCAACCATATGATACGTGATGATGATTGAGAGTTTAAGTTACCGTAAGAAGAAGTGACCATAGAAAGAACAGGGCCACGATGGTGAGCCTGCCATGAGAGACCTTCTTTGAAAGGAGCATCATCTGATGGCTGCTGATCCATTCTCCAGGATCTAATCTTCCCATCTTTATGGCCACTCCAAACCAATTTATTCCCACAGTCAACCATCAAACAGGTGGTGGGCGGTGTGTTTGCAGACTCATAAAAAGGGGCTGCATCCTCGTCACCGCGTCTTGCCCTACCACCAATCCCTAATCCTGGTTCAAATGCGTCAGAAAAGTTCCAAAACCTAACACCGGATTCCTGACCGGCCCATAATTGTGTCTCCGTACAAGCAATCGTCCTGATAAATCTACCAACTTGAGTCTCCCTTAACGGGTGGGGCCTCAGCTCGAGGGCGGTCGGACGACCGGGATGAACAGCGGAGCGAGACGGAGCTTTAAAGATGCCGGCTCCACCGCCACTCCCTGAAAACTCTGACAAGGGATGTTGTTCGTCGGATGAGAAGGAGGAATTGTGATTGCTGCTGCTACTGTTGTTATTCCCATGGTAGAAGTAATTGTGGGGATCGGTAAGCGAATGTTCTGAAAAAGAAGAGGAGGTAGCATAGGGAAAAAAGTCGTCATCGTCATCGTCGTCGTCGGTATTTCGAAAGCCATCCACAGCGGCGTTAATACGCGTCTCGTCAAGGCTGTGCTTCCGGTGTTGGTGTTTGGGGTGGCGTTTGAAGTTGGTACCGGTGTTTGTGCGGAGCTGTTGGGAATGTGTTTTCCGGTTGCCGGCAGATGGAGGAGGAGCGTTGGCGAGAGCAGACAAGGCATCAGCATCGCCGTCATCTAACCCCCCGCTCATTTTCCGTTGATGTGGAAAATCAGGAGAATTACTTCATGAAAATGGAAGATTAACAAAGAATTTGGAGAGTAATCAAAATCAATTGGAAGAGAAAGAGAAAGAGGGTGAAAGGGTCAGAAGAAGGAGGACGAAGAATGTGGGAAAGCGTACGGACACCATATCTCTCGATGCCATGCAAATATGTAACTAAATTCGATGGTGTTTATCCATGCATTCATTATTAATGTAACAATCTCTTTGCATGTTTCTTTCCTTTATAAGCAAAATAATGCAACATACTTTCCTCCATGATAATAATGATTATTACTATTATAATCATATTTAGAGTAAAGTGTACATAACGTTGTTTGACCAACCACCAATTTACAAGTTTGGTCCTTCAAACGAATATGTTTTTTCTACCAAAATATTACGAATAAGATCTTTTTAGATGGGATTCATTTAACCATATCGTTTCATGTGTGTGAGGGGACTAAACGATAGGATTAGATGAATTCTATCGAAAATGACATTATTTGCAACATCTTGATAGAAAAAGCATAGTCGTTGTCAATTTCTTTAAAAAATAAAACAAACTTACAATTGACAGTTAGTTAAAGAATCTTTTATGTAATTTAGTATTTTATTTATTTAGGATCAATTATTTATCTATTTTTATTTGCATTGGTGGTTTAAGCATTGGTTTAAAAGAAATATAATAAGAAACAAATTTAAAAATAAGTATTGGTTTACCACTTACCAGTTTAATAAGAGAGATATTGGATAAATTTAAAAATAAATATAATAAGCTCTCTGTTTCAATTTTTTTCACCAGTTTGATTCTATATAATTTTGATATTTACAAACACCTACCCAATTGTACTTGACTGAAGTTGAGAAAATACATGAATAAAAATTTGCTCTTAAAACATGCTTTAAATATATGTGATATTTTACAAGTCAAGATATATAAGAAATAATTTTAATTTACAGTGAGATTGCTATAATAAGAAATAAAGAAAAAGTTGTTTGTTATTTTAAGCAATTCTCTCAGATATACAAGTATAATATATAAGAAAATATTTTAATTTACACAACATAAAAACGTTCTACACAAGGGTCTGCTGATGCCCCCTCAGCCACTTAAACTCCAACTAATGGACTGATCGCAATGAGTGTTTATATGAACAAGAATAGATATATATAGCACATAACTGTATTCCCCCCTACACCTTTCAAGTTTTTTACTTTGTCTAAAAACAATAACAAATAAATGATAATAATAATAATGATAATAAACAACCTTTGCCTTTTTAGGCAATCAAATTGCAAAGGGACTGACTTCTCTATATCGATTGCAAAAGAAAAATCAGCAGAAATGAGACTACACAAATCAATCTAGGTAAAACAGGGTTACGATCTTCCTTAAATTCTTTGCTTCTTGGCAAGTCTCCATGAGCAATCGACTGTCATGGAACGCAAAGCAAATCACTTGCTGCACTTGAGATATGATATCCATATTACACAGCCTACAAGCCACAAAATGCAGAATTGGCAAAACATATTTGGCATAGATAATGCAGATCAAACCAAGGCCTACAGATGATGAACATGGTTTAACCTCGCTTTTTTAAACAAAACTCATGAACCCTAATGAAAACTTGATATTCGGTGATAAATATGTGAAAAGGAATAAATGGGAGGAAGGAAAGACGGTTTCTTTAAAGATTATATGAACCTGCTGGCTTCAATCAATGGTAGATGATCATTGTGAGGTTTTTCAATCACATTCTTTACCTGCATATGCAAGAGAGAAGACACTTATTTCTTCCATCAATATTTTGGCCTTTAAATAGTTTAACTAGAACCATATTGGACAATAAGTAATTTTGCACACAGACAGCAGAAATAAGCGTTCTTTATCAAGATTCGAGTCTAAATTAGTGACAAGGTAAATAGATCCAACAATTACCAGAAGTTGATAATGGGTTAGAAGGGGTAATTGTAAATTTTCAGCCAGTTGAATTGGATTGACTTGACTCACCTACACCTTTTTGCCAGTCAAAATGGATTGAGGATCCGGAGTGTTTATAACTATGATTTCAAAAATATGATACACACACACACAAACATATATATATATGTATATATGTGTGTGTGTATGTATATGTATGTATGTATGTGATACACAAAGCAATATAAGAAAGTTGTATTAATTGAATACACATTGGGCCACTTTCAACTCCAACCCATTTGACGTGTTTCATTTTTGGCAACTTGTAATTCTTTGAGAAATGAAAGATCAGTTTCGCAACGCAACGAATGAAGATAACTAAAACCTTACTTTTGAAAGTAACTCCTGGCTCTCAGGAGGTTGCTTTTTCAAACTTTGAGGCAATATTACTGTAAGCAATTCTGGTCGCTCAGCTCTTAGTGCGCCTCTAATTACGGCAGCATTAGTGCCAGATGCTCCTGATGTGAAGATGTGATTTTTCTACACAAAAGAATGAGCGTTATTTGCAAGTCAATATAACCATATGAAACACAAGGGATCTGCTGCACATACACTAGATCTCCAACTTACTGAGATACATCAAAGTATAACAAGAACATAAAAATAGTTCCATTATATACCGTTATGACCATAGCATAACTAAGAATCTCAATGAGTTCTTGATGCATGAATCCCATGTTTCGAGTCCCAAAAAAGCCAATAGCTCGTGGTCCTTGTTGCTGAATTGCTAGTAGCTCCTGATATGAAGTTTATATTAGTATAAGAATAACTATAGCACTTCAATTTCTAAAACCCAAATCATAATAGTCAACAATGAAGAGTTTGGTGATTAGAATTGCTTTTGAACGAAAAAAAAATGTCAAATAATAGAGCCAGGATCTTGACCTTTGCTTTCGCAACATTTTAACCTTATTTCTAAATCATCTTCAAGGATAATAGAGTCAAAACATGTGTGTGTAACAGTATGCAATTTCCCAAATAATGATGTCTACGGGCTAATAATAGGTAGAGGGTAACTAAATAGTACTCTACAATTCATTAGAACTTATTCATGAATAAGGTCTTCAGAAATGCAACACATTTGGTTAATATCCAATCATACCTACATCAATAATGTGAAAATTGTTCTTTAATAATTTGATAGCCAATCTTCATAGGGTTTATTTGCGAAACCTACTTGTTTATTTGATAGAACTAAGGATGTTCAATATGTAATTCTTGCTCATACCTAGCCAGGTTCATGATTTCCAGTTTTCCACTTTTCTCCTAACAATAAATGAGGCATAAGAAAGTGATACAAACCTGTAGATAATCAACATCAGGGGCAGGTTTATATTCCGTGAGAAGAACTGCACCTGAGCCTTCCACAACGGTTTGAGCTTGGGTTGGAACTTGAGTTGCAAATTCATCATCAGAACCAAACATTTGCACTTCATTCCCATCGTCAATCTTTAAGCTAGCAATGCCTTGATGTCTTTTGCCACAAAGCCACTATACGAGCACATAAAAAACATAGGGCCCTGGTAGTAAATTATCAGTGAAAACCAACTGAGCATTGAAAAATATATTTATCAAGCTCAAGTTGACAAGCAAGTACTATGATTGACAGTCCAAACAAAGCTGTTCTAAAATATGCATGTCTCGATTGATTGGTCGATTTGATGAACCTAACTTTATCTAAAAATAAGTGATGTAATACAAACAGATGTAAATGTAAGTTGGGTTTACTTGCGTTCATGTACGGAGCATGATGGATTCATGCAGACTGTTCACGCGTCATGTAGGGGTGTGCAGAAACAAAAACAAGCAATTGGGACTGATTATATTTGGTTTGGTTCACGGTTCTAGAACATCTAAAAATCAGTTCTGGTTAAGGATAATTTCAAAAACCTGAGCTCAGCTCAGTCCACATTTTATTATCCTTTTATTACATGTCATCTTTTTTGCTGCTGCATAGAAGGCAATAGATTAATGCTCCCTTTTGCAGAACTATTTTTTTAGTATATGAGAATATTAACTTTGAAAATTTAACTTTATTTAACCAAGCAAATAACAATAATGTTGTTGTTATTTGAAGCAATGCAGTACACATAAAAACTTCAAATTATCAATCATGCTAAACACATGGAAAAATCTTAAGACTTTCTAAACTTCTATGTTTCAAAACTGAGTCAAGCTTTGCAGCCTTTGCTTGCCATTCCGACATAGAAAAAGAAAAACTTTCTATAGATCTTTTCTTCCCTTCAAGGTCTGGATTCTCTCGTGACTAGGCACTAGCTAGTAACGGAAAGCATATATTGCAACTTATAGAATACCATGTTTCTACAACCTTAAAATATGTTAGCGCAGAGCCACAAATTCAGGTTATATTTATAAGAAACATATACTTGGAAGGCTTATTTGTTAAGTCATATAGGATTGTTTGTTTAGGACTTAAACAGGGACTTAGGTCATAAGGGTTTGCCTTACAATTAAGCTCCGCAGATTTTCACACAATACCCCTTTGATGAGAGACTCTCAGGGCACTCGACAAACTTCAATTTTCCATTTACCACTGTATCAAGACAATCCTCTTTATCCTAAACATTTGTTCAAAAGGTTTACCAACCCCAAACAAGAGAAAAAATAGAATGGTCCCCAAAGTCACACCATTACTACCAAGGAACCTCCACGATGTGATGAAACAATTAGGGATTTCTTCTTCTTCTTGAAAAAAGAATCTTATTGAATAGAGAGATACTGTATATAAAATCAAGGAATTTGATTAAGATCTATCTAATCAGGAGCACTGGACACAAATAAAAAACCTCCAGGATGCTAATTCAACCAAAACCCACAAGATTTAGCAAAAAAGCAAGTCTTGCAAGAAAGAACCGATATGAAATTAAACAAACCGAAACTAATTACACATACAAAAACTGCAGAAGGCAGTTATACAGATATGAAACAGCATACATGGTTAAAATAGAGAAAGAGGGAGTGGGATTTACCGGCTTCCTAGTGAGTGGAGTTGGTGGAGCAGACAATCTGAAGGAGAAAGAAGAAGATGAAGATGAAGATGAAGAAGATATACGAGAAGCAGAAGCAGCAGGGGTGAGGAGAGGCAACAGTAACAGCCTCGTGGATGACATGCTTGTTAATTCCTCCACCGGCCACAATTATGATGTTTGCGGCAACCAGTTTGAGAGTGAATCTGTTGGTTTTGGGTGAGTTTCTTTCCGAGTTGATTATCTGTAACTCTTCTTCTTCTTCTTCTGGTGTGTGGGTTGCTTTGCAGCCTCTGTGAGGGAGAGAGAGAGAGGGATAGAGGGGGTCGGGGAATTTGAGGAGAAAAAGGGATTTCGTTTTTTGTTTCCTTTTTGTTTGTACCCTTTCTAATCTAATTTACCTCTTCTTTCTCTTCTCTTGTATGAATTTTATATTATCATAACAATAATAATATTTCATTTATTTGTATGCTTTTTTTTAGATTTAGTATAATTGTGAAAATAAATGAAACAGGTAAGACTAAAGCTAATTAAAAAAAAAAATACATAAACATCGAGTACATTTACACTCTGTTCTTGAAATCAAATTAGTGAAGGAAAGAAGAAGAAAGTTGAAGAAACAAAAAAAATTTGTGTTCTTTGTCAAACCCAAGGGAAAGAAAGTTAAAAATTGAAAGAAAGGAAAAATAGACTCTTTCTCTCCCCCATTTTTTCCTTCGTACTTTTTCTTTCTTCTCCTTTCCTGATTCGAAAACAGAGGGTTAATGATTTAAATCATAACATGTATTCAAAGGATGGTTGGATTTGTTTTTTAATAAATCTAGATCAAAACTTTATAAAATCGTTTTAGCAAAGAGTTTACAGAAATACAAACTTACCACAAAAAATTTCATTGTTATTTAATTCATGGCAAATTGTCAAGAACTATAAAATAAATTTGAGATGAGCATGATACGATCTGAAATCAAACTGAAAATTTCAGTTTTCATATTTTTACGATTTTGGTTTTATCCATTTTATATAATTATTATTATTATATATTATACACACACATATACATGTATATTATTTCACGCACACACATATTAATAAATATTCATTTTGTATATTATTTCTATATATACTCTCTCTCATTCACGCACACTCTCATTCACGCACACGCATATTAATAAATATTCATTATAAATTGATTTTTTTATTTTGGTTTCAACTTTTTTCACACCATGCATAACATATAAATTTTAATAATAAAGGTATTTTAAAATTTTTTATACAAAAAAATAACATAAAATTTTAACTTATAAAGAAGGAACATGAAATTCAATTTTATGAAACAAGAAAGAATAATAAAATGAAATTCTTTTTCTAACAGTAGACTATAAAACTAAATTTTACATTTTTGATTGGTTATCGATATCTATTTTGTCAAATTAAATTTTAAATTGTTTTTTTATTACCTAGATAATTTCTAGCAAATGATAAATCAACCCCACATAAATAAATCCCAACAAAGGTTTTTATATAATATTCCAAGCAATGACTAATTTAAACAAAAACATCCAACCTTTGCAATCTTTGTTTCACTTGAAGTAAAAGGAAAGTAGTGATAAACTAAATTTATAAAACCACCATGGATTATTAATTATATATAACCAATAATAAGAGATTATTTGTAGGTTTACAAAATAAGTAAAAGTATCATAGACACACACTAATATTAAGTTTCAAGTGTTGGTAGTATTTGATATCAACAACTAACTATCAAGACAGACCGACAGACACCTGATGTGATGATATGAGATGAGCCATCAAAAGATCAAACAGAGGTTAGGTTAGGTGGTCAAGTCAAGCACGTGGGGGTTACAAAATGTAAATCTTGCGGACAGATAGAAAACTCAACTAACTAATACGATGCTGGTTGGATTTGCGTTTGAAAAAGTGCTGTAGCGTTTTGAAAACTAATAATCAAATAATAGTTATAACAAAAAGTATTATCAGAAATGTAGTGTTTGGTTTAGCTTCTGTTGTTTTGTTATCGTAATTATCAAATAATCAGTTTTTAAAGTATTTGGATTTGCGTTTAAACTTGTAAAATGGTCAAATAATTACTTGTTAAGCAAATAAGCTACATTTTTTAACTTATAAAAAAGTGTGATAGGAATAACTCTAAACGCAAATAATCACTTATTAAGGTATGCAATCCAAACACTTTAAACCAATTATATGCGTTATTGTAACGTAATAAGCTAATAATCTCATCTATAACGCAAAACCACCGTCGGTGTTGGTTCAACCCCACCAAACCCCCCCTGCTCTGCCTTGCTGTGCTGCTGCCTCCTGTATATTTCATTTCATTTCTACTACTTTAAGTTTAACAAACACATGATGGTTGATGGGCATGCAACAAGTATAAAAAAAACCCACAATTCTGTTTTTTTACCCATATCATTACTTTAGAATACACAACACTCTTTACCACAATAAGAAAGCAAAAAATAAAAAAACTACTCTTCCTAGTCCCAACAGCCGACACAGATTATTGGAACCAACACATATTTCTTTTAATCCCCCAACAACCATACCTTCTTACAACTCTCATTCATTCTGCTGCTTTCTTTCTTTCTTTCTTTCTTTCATCATCATCATCATGATATGCTAATGCTACTCTCAATGGCAACACTTATTGGCTTCCCACGGCCCATGGAGAACCCCCTCGTGCCATCTGGCATGCGAGGCCCTGGCGGTTGCTGCTTCCCGATAACAGCATGTTCTGTGCTTATAGAATTTGTTGAACCTGCTGTCATTACATGAGACCCTCGGTTGTTGTGATGATTATTATATTGGGATCGACGTCCTTTGCCCCTCCCACGATTGCGCCCTTTTTTCTGCCCACCCTCCTTCTCGTTTGTCTGATCTTCCACCTGTTTACAAACATTACTTTACTTGTTAAGGGAAGGGACACACTACATATAAATCATTACTTAATTAATGGGTTATTCCTTGAGGCCCGAGGTGCCAGATTTCACAAGTGGAATGTCAGTTTTCGAAACAACATCCCAACAAGTTCTAACAACAGTTTGGTTTCACATTCTAGACCATGGGTCAATTTTATATATGCCCCTCAAAACTTCTTAAAAAATCAAATGTATCTGAACCATACCGTAAGGCGCGTTGCATTGTACTTTGGGTATATATATGATATAATACCAATTTGAGGGGTATATATGAAAAACTCTCTTAAAACATGTATCCTCCGCTGTCCGCACCGAGATCCCAACCCACATGACTCATGATGACTGATGACTAACCCAACAACTTTCCAAATCATATACAATTGGTTTTCAAACATCAAGATCACAAAAAACAATATTGCTTATACTTTTTGTTATTTAGTTAACGCCGCCTATGCAGGCAGGCATCACTAAAATAAGAAAAAGACGCTGTACCAACTTTGAAATTAACAAATCTTCCAATTGAGTCTTCACAGTCAAACAAAGGCCTTTTTTTAGAAACTTCTGGACACTTTCATGTAGAGAGTATATATTCTGAATATGATATATAGTTAGGTACGCTCTACATGAGTACAGGATTAACCACCCCAAATTCAGAAAAAGAGAACTTGCATTGAAATAGCACATATATTAGAAGAAGAAAAAGAAAGAGAAGACATAACTTCTTGGGTAGGATCAGATTATACTATGAAAGTTCTAAGATAATTTCTTAAAGATATATTGTCCTGGGTAAACACTACAGCTTCTAGAGTGTTCCACTGCACTAAAATACCAATCAGCAGTACGAAGTAATGGAAGATCAAGCTTGACAGAGAAGTAGAGGGGACTTACAACATGCTCCTGTGGCTGGACATCAGATTGTTGGTAAGTGTCATCTAAAAGTTTATCATTCAGTTGATGCTGCTCTGATGTCGACGTGTCGTCTTCCTTATGGACAGCTTCATCTTCCTGCCCTGCTTTCTTTCCACGTGATTGAACAGGTTTTGCCTGGGGCTTGAATGAAACAGAAAATAAAATTGAGTCACACACATAATCAAACCAAAACCAATACCAGAACCTAATAAAAAGTCAGAACCCATTACGATTTGGGATTTGGATGTCTATAAGGCATCAGCTGATGTAAACATATACCTATCTAGTTTAAGAACATTCTTTGCTCCAAATAATGGATGAGCTTAACAGGAAAGGTGCACCACACCAATCTTTATAGTCATATTAGTATGATAATTCAGTAATTGTTCAAGTAAAGGAAAATGCTAGAGTCACATACTGGGCGTCTCATTAAACGAACTCTCAAGCCATTCCTCCAGTTACCCTCTTTGTTTAGCTCCAGAACCTATGGAAAGGATAAGGTGATTAAATTAAAGAAGAAAGAACAGATGAAGCAACTCATAATTATATGTCTGGTGGCACTTACTGCTTTCTCAGCTAGCTCAATGGACTCGTATTCCACAAATGCATGCAACTATGCCCAAAAAAATAAATATAAATTGAAGGAAAAGTCATATAATTATGAAGTAAAAGGAGAAGAAATATATTGTATGAAATTACATAATTCACAGATGCTTCAAAACTAATACTTGTTGGGTATTAAGACTGGCTTGATAAGTTCAAGGGTGCTCAGACTTATACATGTTTACTCAATAACATGGTAGAGAGAAAGAGGCAAGAAGGGCTTCAGAGGGAAAGAATTTGTTAGTGAACGAGGAAGATACATAAGGCATACATATTATACATGCCTACCTTATTACTGTAATGTATACCATCTGCTTTTGCTGCCCTTGATGCTGAAGATGCCCCACCATTGGAAGTCTGAGGCTGACAAGTACGTATTGTCCTTACACTGATCAAGAACCACTTGGATAAATCAGATGACATGTTCAAAGCTTAATGATTTCTACAAGAATGTGTTCTAAGAAAATCTGACTTAGGATCCAATCTGATACCTCCCAACAGCTGAGAAAATCTTCATTAGGTTCTGATGACAATGATCCTCGGGTAAATTTTCAGCAACAATTATGCGTGACTACAAAAATATAACATGCACAAAAATTCCTCAAAATACTCAAACTTAATGTCCTGGAACTTTATGGTCTACATTATAACACAGAATATACGCACTTGCAGCTCTTCCATATCTGACTCGGTCAGCGGATGTTGACGCTTTACTTTCTTCCCATCTTCACTGACAACCTATATGTGCAGTGGTAAAAGTTAACATTGAACAGAAACAGGAAAAAAGAACTTGTCCAAAGACGTCAGTAGAGAGATGTCTTTAAAAGAACTCCACCAGCTTTGTAGAATTCCGCAGTATGCTAGCGAGCTGTGCATTACTGCCAACAAGGGCTTTGATCTTCTTGAAAGATACAACAACAGATATTGGAACTGAAAATTTTAAGAAATAGGTCAGAAATGTGCAAGAAGAAACATCCATAGTACGTATAATTGGAAAGTGACAGAAGTTGAGAACTTGCATGCAAAGGGTGTTTTGTTGTGAATTAAGGCATCTATGTTACCCAACTCTAAGCTGCTTCTTACGTTTTATTTGTTTGTTTCCCCTTTAAGTCATCTTTTCTGCCCCTTGCCGTAGGCCGTGCTAAGAAGTACATCCCATCTTGTTATCACGTAAAGAAAACATCTGATATTCTTCTTTTTCGGTTAAACACTTGAATTCATTGACATAGACCAATAATTATTGGAGACTGTTGATTTCTAAAAGTAAACCAGATCCTTGATCAACTGGCACGATCATTTGACCATGGATCCGTGTAGAAAAATGTGTGATATGAAAGCCAAAAACTTACAACTCCAAAACCCAAATACTACCCTCCTAAAATTTAAATCATGTTTGGTGGTTCATCAGAAATAGATGGCTGATGACCAAAGTGTTTATTGTTATTTGTTATCGGTATGGTAATTTTGCATAACATGCATATGGGCCACATTTGTTGCGAACGGGGTACCTATCAGTTTATCCAGTTGTGTACACATAATGCTACTTTAATGAGTTAATTAAAAGTCTTTACTCATTAGTGCTTAACTCCTGGTACTTGGACAAATAACAAAACAAATACAAAACCTTAATTGCATAATACACATTTCTGACGCTGAAGTCATCAAATCTACAATTACAGAACATTATTCATAAATATATATCAAGCACAGTTAGCAAAGAACAAACATCAATATGACCAGACCAAACAATACAGAAAGCAAGAGAAGTGATATTACCATATCCTTCAGAATCTTTGTTGATGAACCTCATTAAATGATCAGTAGTTGCCAGATTTATATCACTGAAATAATATTCCACCTACAAAAGTTATACGGCTAAAATGTCAATTGTGAAATAGGAGTGCCAATTGTTTTTGATAACCAAGTACAATATATTAGACTAACACTTATGCTCTCAGCATACACAGAACAATGTAAGTCAAAGATGCAACGATAATATATCAATGCACATTCAGAACACACTTCCTTATCCTGTATACAAATATATACATCTCACAATCACATAATATCATGGTAAGCAAATCATTTATAAAAAAGCAATGGATTTTATGCTAATCTAGTAGTTAGGAAGTCAACCAATTTTCTAGGATGAGCCAAAACTTCTAGCCAAAATAGCTTGTGACCAATCCGAATTATGAGCCAGGGCTATGACGCTATGATACAGGCGCTCCAGATTCACCATTCATAGATGGGCGAACTTGACAAATAAAAAATAAAGGGTGGGGATAGAGACATTGCACATATCCAAATACTATGTATTACACTCATCCATATGTTAAAACAAACTTAATTCTGAAAATATAAACACATCAATAAATCAAATTGATAAGAAAGAAAAGAACAATAATACAAACTGCCTTACATTAAACATAATAATAACAATAATAATCCTTTATGGTTAGAGCCCTGTTAGAAGTTTACAGAACAGGGAAAACGAAAGTAAAACAGAAGTGATAATGATACATCACCCTGACCTATTAGTATGCCCGGGCCATCAAGTCTATAGTAAAATAAGAACACGGTCACTGTAGCTTCAGGGTGAAACGACAAACTGCTTAAGTGTAAAATTTTATCCAAAAAGATGAATCAAACAAACCCCAAAAATTATTCTCTTTCACACACCTCTTCTTCAAGGTATATTCAGAACTTTCCCCATAACCAACAAGTGTACGCCTTAGAAATTATATTAGGTATTGACTAATAATGTTTTAAATTATTATAACATACATGATAAGTGATAATTTCACATTTTCACCAAATGACTTTATTGACTTTTTTATCTTCTAATCCTAGCCCTCCAAAACCCCTATTTGTACCCAGCTCGAACTACAAATATCCCTTGAAAAATTTGGAGTTCATGGCAGGCAGCACCACATCAGTCTCTGACACTCCACACAGAAATGACGCCCAAATCATGCACCCAATTTTCTAACCCAACAGCAATAACCCAACTCAAACAAACAAACAATTACAACAAAAGAACCTGAAGTTTCAACTCAACTGAACAACAGAGCAACTGTTTTGCTGAACAGAAGCTGGACTAGATTTGGCCAACATAACTAGAAAACACTTTTTTTGGATTATGATTTATGAATGACAAGTTTACCTGTGTGCCATGGTAGATAACTAGATACACACTGATATGGTACAAAATCATAGCCCATGAAAATGACAATCCATACAAGATAACCAACCTCAACTTCCTACTCATCTCTGAATCACGCAATGCCATATAGTACAGACCAAAGCAGCTACCCCAACTAATCTGTCAAAGGAATCCAAGCTCATCCAAAAGACCTACTTATCCAAAACATTAATTTGCACGTCATGATGACTACCAAGCATTGGTCCTTCATCGTCTGATGCAAGTAAGTCATATAAAAACTATTTTATGCGCTCTTTATCACTTGAAAGCTAGCAAATTCATGTCTGATTGCTTTAACAGGTACAAATGATGCTAATCACAAAAACGGTAACCCTATAACAGTCACCTGGAACATGGTTCAATTGGCAACACGGCATACAACAGGATCAAGGATTTCTGATTTTATACCTGGGAGTCGGATCCGGAATGCTACTCAGGAACTTGGTATGATGTACCATAAAATAAGTCTCTCTCTCTTTAAAAAACTAATTTTTTTTAGAATATAAATAAATACATAAATACGTAACTTTTTTGTAAAATAAATCCAATAAATATATCATATATCTAGGTTATAAAAAATTAAATTCAACTTCAACATTTACAATGTTTATCAACTATAAAATTTTCAATACGAACACTGTAGGACATCATGAAAAAGTTATAAATAACTTTCAACTCAAACTTAATTTTTATACGCATATGAGATTTTTTCAACATAAAAAAAGACTAAAAACTTTGTGCTCGATTTAAATTTATAAATATAAACATCAAACTCATCTAAACATAAAATTCAGAAAATATAGTTGATCTAATTAATACTACAATAAGATCAACTAATAATTTTCTCTTAAAAAACAAAAATATGTAATCTAAGTCTAGTCTATAAAAACTATCATAAACATTGACATTTAACTAAAATATTTCATAATTATAATTTTTAACTGGGCAGTTAATTGCGCCGCTATAGCGGCGCTATAGCGGTGCTATAGCGGTTAGCGGTCCTTGAAAAAATAGCGGTCCTAAATAGCGGTGCTAAATAGCGGTTCCGCGAATAGCGGCGCTATTTACCGCTATTTAGGACCGCTATTTGCCGCTATTTACCGCTATTTGGAGGAGCAGTCCAGATCGATCATTCTTTAAGCTATATTTTGTTAAATCTTTAATACTTTGTTTAATACTTTATAACGTAATGCTATATCTTGTTTATCTTTGTTTGTTTAATGTTTTGTTCGATTCTATGACCTCTATGATTTTAGTTCTTTATGACTTTTGTTCTTTATGTTTATGTTCTTTAGGATTTTAGTTCTTCATATTATGTTCTTTATGTCTATGATTATGATTATACATACATATATATATATACATACATACATACATATATATATATATATATATATATATATATATATATATATATATATATAGTATACCGCTATATCACCGATATATCACCGCAATAACCGCGATAGCAAATAGCGGTCTTGACCGCTATTGGACCGCGAGACGCTATTAACTGCATAGATTTTTAATTAATGGCCGTTTCATAGTTTGATATCATTATATATAAATAAACATGAGCACTCAAATTATAGACCATTGGGTATATCCATATTAGTGTATTGAACATTATGCATTGTTTAATTGTATTTTGGGTATATATGATATTTCCAAGTTAAGTAGGGGTATATATGAAACTCCCCCTTGAAAGAAAAATGCACCTCGCTCCAAAGCGAAGATCATGGGGTGTCCTGTGATCCATGTGACTATGCCCTATAGCAAACAACTAATTTCAAAAAGTGACTTCAACTTTGGATTGATACTTTGATAGTCTTGGTAAGACCAAAAGCACCCAGAGAGCAAAGTAAAAGGTCAACATCGAACACATAGAAGTCAGCTTTATGCATCATCTAGCAAAAAAAAATGTTCATGATTATGCTAGTGAAGTAGAAAGCAAGAAAATTTAAACACCCAGAAACACTAGATCCAGCATCGAGGAACATATGTACCCCTCATCAAGAGGAGTTCCTATGAGATACAGGGAAGCAACATGTTAGTATGAGATAAAGCCATAAAGGGTAGCAACATTTTGGTAACTCCCATGTTTGGTCCCAAAAATATGTAAATGAGAGATATGCATGTATCATGTCTCTATATGATTCTCGTACTAATTAATATCTATAAACAGCCTTCCTATGATCAACGAATGAAAAGTTTCAGGTCAATCACTAACAGACAGCAGCGCTTAGTTGACAACAGCAATAGTGTAAAACAAAATTAATAATAAATAAGTAAAGCATCAATTTATCCATAAATATATATCGGAATGTAGAGAAAGGGACATAACCCTGCCTGATTAATAATCTTTTGAGTCGCTTCATCAGTGAGGCCATCTTTCAAATCTGGATCTCCATGAACTGATCGCTGAGCTTGAACTGAAACCTCTTTATGATCAATAAACCCAGAGGCGCCATTAAAAGGGCGTGTATGATTATGATTATGATGTTGATGTTGATGATGAGGATGATACTGAAGCGGAACATGATGATGGTGATGGTGATTTTGAACAGGGACAGTAACAGGAACATGGGTGGGGATAGGAGCATGAAACGGAGAATTAGGTGAAGGATATACATGAATTATCCCAGGAGAAGTTGGAGGAGGCGAAATAACTAGCCTGGGCTGAGATAGATCGACTCGAGTAGTGACAGTGACAGTGGTGGCAGTAGAGGAAGAGGAAGAGGGAGAAGAGGCGGCGGTGTTGGTTCGAGGAACAAATTCCGGAGCCTTAGCGTTGAGACGACTGGAGGAGATGTTGCGCGTGAGAGAAGGATTGGTAGAATCAGCAGAAATTGAAGGTGGTTGCTGAAGATCGTCATGGTGGATAGAAGAATCTAGGGTTTGGGATGAAGATGAGGAGGATTCTTGAGCCATATAGTAGTAGTAGAAGTATTTATGGGGGGTGGGAATTATTGATATGTATATATAAGGGGATCTGCTCTGTAGAAACCTAGGGTTTGAGTGATGCAGATGAAGCAAAAGCAAGATCCCCCCACTCTTCTCCTTCTCTGTGTCGATGGAGACACTACACTACAGAAGGTTTCCCTGCTTTCCCCCCACCCCCACCCCTTCCCCTCACCTATTTATGTAATCTTTAAATGCACGGTATAGCAACATACTTTTATTTTTTTTCAAACCGGTTTCCACGCTTTAATTTTTTATTAAAGTAAATGCCTAGCTTGAATTTTCATCCATTTTTATTAGGGACGTGCAAAATAACTGAATCCAAATAACTCATCCTAACTGAACCTTAATCGGGTTAAATGGGTCGTGTTATTCGGTTTTGGGTTTCTTATTCGGTATAAATGGTACCTGAACTCGGTTCGATTTACGGGTAATAATAATGTTTATTCGGGTACCTGAATAATCTATTTAATTTATATTTGACATTTTGTAGATTTGTTTTAATTATAATTAGAATTATTTAATATATAAAATATAAATATCTACATACCCATTTTTTGTACTCAAACTATTTAACCCGTTTTACCCAAACTACCCAACCCGTTTAAACTACTTTGTAGATGATTTTGTTTTTTATACCAAAACTGAATAACTCATTTAACCCGTTTTACCCAAATTACCTAGTCCATTTGACCCGTTTAAACTATTTTGTTAATGATTTTATTTTTTATACCAAAATCGAATAACTCATTTAACCCAAATCGAATAACCTGATACTCATTTAACCCGAAACCGATTTACTCGTCTCCTTATTTGGTTCAGGGTCGGTTAGCTAATCACATGCCCAAACCCACTCGATACTCAATTAAGCCGCCCGAATAACACCCTTATTTTTTTATCGCTAATCTTTCGATTATATTTTATTAAAATATAAGTTCATTACAATCGGTTTACTTATTATCCTTCCATTATATTTTGTTAGTAATATAGATTCATTGCAACAGGTTTATTTATCCAATTATAATACAATAAAACATTTAGGAGACGTTTGGTTTGCAAAATCTAACGAAATCTGACAGAAGAGAAATGTATTTTTCCATCCTGATAGGTTGTTTGGTACTTAAAATGTTGGGATTCCATATTTTAAAACATTTCTGCTTTTTCAAGAAATGTGGATTCCATAGGTAACATTGATGAAATTCATTTTCCATTCATAAACATTTCTTCAAATCTACCATATCGACCCAACTCAACCCCACATACCATACATATACCTTATCCACCCCACCAATCTCACCCAACTCAACCCCACCTACCCTACATATACTTTATCCACCCCATCCTACCCCACCACCTCGCGCATACATTAACCACATTACCCTACCACCAATCTACCTACATTAAATTACACCTTTTCTCATCCTTATATACATACACTCACCCTATCCTATCCTACCATACCCTATCCCACCTCAACTATCCCACCCGTCCCGCCCATACCCTAACCACCTTATCCCACCACTAATCTACCCACCCATCAAATTTACAACATATTTTCTCACCCTACCCTACCACCAATCTACTCATTTATCAAAATTACCACATCATTTTCTATCATTATATATTTACTGTACTATAGCTTATATCTACCCCAGCCTCATTTCCTACCTACCCTACCATCGACATACTCACCTATCAAACATATCAAATCCCTTGGTGCCCTTACATTATACACATCCACCCTATTTATTTTATGAAGGAAAAAAAAACAAAAGGCCATACATTTAAAATATTTTTATAAATTTGTAAAAAGTTATTGATAATATATATTGATCATTTGTCAGAATTATACTTCAATTCCTTTGACAAATTTATAAACAACCAGAAAACAAGAAATGAATTGAATCTGAATTCTGTTACATTCCTGCCAACCAAACACGTTACAGTATTTGAATTCAGACAAATTCCAATCCTTCTAGAATTTTATTCCTTGACAGTTTCATTCTAGAAATAAACATTCTGAGAACCAAACGCTATGGGTGAGCATGGATCGGTTTTTGGCAAAAACCAAAAACCAAACCGAAACTTCGGTTTTTACAGCCAAGAAACCCATTCGGTTTGGATTTTAAATGGTTTGATATTTTGGTTTTTTATTTTTGTTTGGTTTCGTTTTTTCTTTATTCATGGTTTTTAATTTCAATTCTTTCTTTCCAAAACCAAAAACCACACACACATAGGAATAAACATAAATATGGATACATAAAATCAAAATATATAATACTTTATGTATTATTTCACAAACAAGATTTAAACATTAAATCATTTTATCAATCAAAACTATGACAACATGCAAATGCAATAATAATTATCATCATCATAATATTCCAAGTGAGATTTAACCTCATATTAAATTTAGACATTGAAAAGTTAAAACCTTCAATATAAACTTAAATGAAGAAGTGTAACGAATGAAAAATATTTACAAATTTTAAAATTATAAAACCTCGGTTCGGTTTGGTTTTTTCGGTTTTTTGACCTCCAAACCACAACCAAACTGAAATTTTTGGTTTTTGATAATTTAAAATCCAAACCAACCCTAAGTCCAAACGGTTTGGTTTTTTTGTTCCGGTTTTTTGGTTTTTTCAGTTTCGGTTTGGTTTTTGGATTTTTTGCACAGCCCTACCAAACGCCGCCTTAGAACTATAAACATTATGATTTATTTATAATTTTTTATAAAAATAATAATTGAATAACTCAATATGTTATGTGTCAGTCTCTCTTTTGTTGCCACGTCTTATTTATTAAAATCTAATTTAAAATCATATCAAATCCAATATATTCTAATGTAATATAACTGACATAATAAATAAATAGTTAAATAAGCTTTAATTTATTAGTTTTAAATCAAACTCTTGTAATGAATCTATATATTATAATAAATGAGAACCATTATCGTCACATGTCATCTTCCTAACACACTAATTTTTCATTTTCCCGCTCTTTTTCCAAAAATAAAAATTAACATTAATTAATTTAGGTAACTTGCATATCATTTAATTGATTTAAATTAAAATTTATTATTGAAACTTATTAATTTTGTTTCCTAAACTAACTCAAACTACAACTAATATTCATTAAAAGTTTTAAAAATTAACAACCTAAATAAAGATATTTAAAAAATCAATAAAATAATAAACTTCATGTTTAAATGTCTCAAATAGTATGTAATTTTAAAAAATAGTAAATTAAAGAATTTTATTTTAAAATAATTTTTTAAAGATCAATAAAATAATTAACTTCGAATTTTAAATGTCCGAAAAAATAAATAATTTTATAAAATAATAACTAAATACTTTAGTATACAATAAAATTAAAAAACTTTTTGTTATCGAATCTTTATATGTTTGTTATGAAACTTTGACACATTAAAAAAAATAATCATCCAAATTTCAAATGTATTTTTTTTAATAAAATTTTGTATTAATATTTTTCAAAACTTCAAAAATAAATGTTGCATAATTTATATTTTAAAATAACTTAATTTTGAATAATCTTAAATTAATATTTATTTATTAAGTTGACCTTAGAATTGTTGTATCAAGTTTTAATCAGTTAGGTAATAAATATGTATTATTAATCAAAACATCTTCAATAAGAAAACTTGTATATGGTTTAATTTAAGGTCTTTAACAAGTTTATACAAATTTAAATTAATATACTTCAATAAGAAAACTTGAATATCCGTTGATTTCTATGAGATTATTGATGATAACACAATAACAAACAAAACAAAATGAAGGTTCAACATTTTTAAATCAATAATAAGAAGATAATAATTGAAATGAATCACATATATTAGAGTCATAAAATATTACATTTAACTAAATAATTTAAATATTTTGAATCATATTTTAATCATCTTCTTTTGACTTAAACATGAGTCATCATATTTTACTATTGATTCAATGATTTTGTCTGTATTTCATCTTTTTATTGGTTTTTATTGTATCTTATATTTTTTTTTTTTATAAAAAATTAAGATTCTTAAGGGATTTCACCTCTTTATAAATATTTAATTTATAACAAATTTTTTATATCAATCCATGTAATACATGGGTATTAACCTAGTTGGTATATAAACTAGTAGACTAAGGTGTTCTTTGTTTTTTAATAAATTAAAAGTTTGAAATCTTTTTCATGTAGTTAAAACAAAATATATTTTCACGTGAAGATATAAATGATTTTTATAGAGCATATTGCTAAAAACAAACAAGGCATAATATTGAAAGTATGGTTCACGTATTATCCAAAATAATAATGGACATAAAAATCCGTAGTTGTAGATTTAATCTTCTAAGTTCTTTGGTAAATTTCATTTTAGCCTTGTCAAAAAAGTGATTAGCGTGATCTTTTGTAAATGTGCAAACATTTACTATATGTTCATTAGGAGGATTTTTATAGATAAAAAAAAAAGTGTAACCGAATAAGCGAGATATAACATTACGTAAACAGTTCAAAATTCTTTATACTTTTTTATAAGCTTTTATATTGAAAAAACAACCTATAAATTTTTATTTATTTAATTCATATGCCAATTTCTCTCATTTTTAGTCCTTATACTTTTTTATTCACTTTGTTTGCTTTGTCTTAGAAAAATAAGTGATGGATGATCAAATTGTTAAAATATAAAAGTACAATGATTTTACTACTTATATATTATTAGAAAAAAAAATCATCATATTGTTATATTGTTACCAATTTGGTCATTCTGTACTTATTAATAGGGGAACTAAATTAATAATAGTATAATTTATAAAATACATTGGTATTTTTAATATAAACCATTTTTTTTATAAACATGGTAATGGTATCAATATTTAATCATAAATAAATATTCGAAAAATAGTAAATGAGGTAATGCAAGTCTTGATTTAAACGTGGAGATGGATGCTGAAAAGTAAGATTATGGTGATGGTGAAAAGAAATATCAACACATCATAACTCTGTTTATTTTGCTAAAATTAATTGTTATTCCCATTTTTTTCTTAGAAACCTACATATTTGCAAAGAATGCATGAGCCAACATAAAATACTTTAGCTAAAACGATCGTAACTGTTTATGCCCAGATCTTCGTACTTGAAGCAACTAGGTGATGAAGACGATGGTTACTCTACATCACAAAGGAAATCTTGGGTTAATGGCGTAGCAAAGGTTATCACTCTGATGTTTAAGTCAGAAATGGAAGTATAGATTAAAAAGTATCCAGTATCAAATGGAAAATAGGTTATATCGAGCATACATTGGTGGAGAATATGACTCTCCTATTTATACCCTTCTCTCCATCTGAGAGATTCTCTATTCTCCATTCACACGCTGACAGCTGGCCCTTCTGTTATAACGAACCCAACCACACCTTTGTATGATTTAGCCTTTCGCACAGCTGATTGGACCACATATAGTGACACCTTAGATCGCTTATTTGGATCCTTTTAAATGGTCAATCCTTCCACGTCATCTCATAAGTTTCCCAAACACGTCATCAATAACCAAACATTACTCCATTGATAAATTATATCCATATCTTTTATAGGATTGAATCCATTCATCGGATCAAAATTATTGGCAAAAAAATATGTATTTAGTTTGGAAGGAAGTAATAGACTCGAAAGAAATTTTTTTTTAAAAAAAAAGAGTAGGGTATTGATATCAATAAACCTAAGTTGAATATGAAAGTACGTAGGGGACTAGTATCACAGTACACAGTGCAAAGGATATGGTTTGGCCTAAAAAGATTGTGCGATAGACAATGAATGTGATAAGGGTATGCTTCCTTTGAGAAGATGCGAGTATATTGTATTCTTCATGTTTTTTTTTTTTTCATATTTATTATGTTCTCTTACGAAATGACCATACTAATATAAATGTAAAACTATGATTTTCTTATTAAATGACATGTGTACAATAAAAATTATTATATTTTTATACTAGAATAATACCCATGTATTTAATGGATTGATGTAAAAGATTTGTTATAAATTAAATATTAATAAAGAGGTGAGATCCTTTAAAAACCTTCAAAAAAAATTTTAAAATTAAGATACAATAAAAACCAATAAAAAGATGACATATATGCAAAATCATTGAGTCAATGGTAAAAAATGATGACTCTAAGTCAATATTTAAGTCAAAGAAGACGACTAAAATGTGATCCAAAATATTTGAATTATTGATTTAATGGTAAAAAATGATGACTCTAAGTCAATCTTTTAAAATTTTTATTATAAAACTAATTTTTTTACTTTACCGATTTTTTAAAATTATTTACCCTTTAGGACATTTAAACATGAATTTTATTATTTTATTGATTTGAAAAAAAATTATTTTAGCTTGTTAATCTTGAAAACTTTTAATGAATATTAATTGTAGTTTGAATTATTTTAGGTAACTAAAATAATAAGTTTCAACAATAAAGTTTAAATTAAATCAATTAAATGATAAGAATGTTACTTAAATTAATGTTAATTTTTATTTTTGGAAAAAGAGCGGGAAAATGAAAAAGTGAAGTATTAAAAAGGTGACACGGGACAGAATTTGTTCTCAATTATTATAATATATAGATTTTATCAGTTTGGTCCCAACAACATTTATAGTTTTTTAGTGAAACAGATCAAAATGAATAAGACAAAAAGGGTATATGAGATTAAAATGAGAAGATAATTGACAGAGATTAAATCAATAAAAATATTATAATATATTAGTTTTCTTCACATATAAATATTTTCTATGTGATATAGTTTTCGTCCTTCTCAACTATTTTTCATGTTATTCTCAAGTCGGTCAAGAAAGAAAATATACTTTGCATATTGCTAATCATACTCCTAAAAAATGTAAAATTGCAAATAAAATCACGTAAAATGAAATTTAAAGAAATTGAAATTTTAGTTACTAGTGTGTTTGATAGTTGAGAGTAAAAATAATTATTAGTGTTGTTTATAGATGTAGCTTGAATTTTAATCCATGTATGAGTTAAAATCTTATTGGATGAGTTGGTACAAATGTCAAATTCTTATAAACGGAATTTGATGGTAATAAATAAAACTTAAATCTATTTTTGTTAACAAAAGTTTCAAACCAACTAAATCTAAATTCCAATTAATTCGCATCCAAACACCCCCAAGGACTTTCACCAACGTTGGTACAACACAACCTTAGCGACAAGCACGAACCGTTTTTGGTACATGCATAGTCCAAGAAATATGGAGTGATCCAAAAGACTGCTGACATTCGGGCTCACAATATCAAAGAAGAAAAAGACACATTGAGAATTAGTGATGTATGTAGTAAATGTTCATATGTTTCGATTCGATGAGTGTTAGGGAACAAGAGTTGACAACACTTTAAGATCAATAATCAGGCTAACGACATCAATCTTGTAAAAATGGATTTTGCTCGAGTATCAAACTTCGCCAATCAAAAACACTCGAAAGGAAGCGTAAAAGTTCATAGAACCCAAAAAGCATTTGCACATGAATTTCCTTAACAACTACAATATTAACATTTAAGGAAATGTTCTTCAGAGGCCAAATGTTTTTCTTGATATAATTTCAACAACTTGTTTACCTTGAAAGACCCAAGATTTGTTTGTAGACATGTGGTGTCATGGTGGCGGTGATGGGCGTTGTAAGCGTTGACCACCTAAGAAATGTTTGAATGAACTAGGAATGGATAAGCACCATTTTGTGGCGGTTCGTACAGAAAGCTTGGAGATAAACAGCTTTGCAGCTTCAAGGCATGCTCGGGGGATCCAACATCATGGGGTCATCAGAAGATAATAACGGAAGAAGCCATTTAAAGAAGCCAGCTTCGGTTTCTTTCTTCAATCTTTGTGATGAGTATTCAACCACCATGTTCCAAAGGTCTCCAACGTTCCATCTATGGAATGTAATCCACTTTGTTACCTGCCCAGAATCATGTAAACCTTGTTATTGTTAGCACAAGTCTTCAAAGAAAACCAGAAAACAGAAAATCTGAGCCAACCTGCTCAATTTGAAACTGGAAAACCAAAATTAAAGTAAAGTATTATGAGTCAGTGTTTAGTGTTAACTTAAATTAAATCACAAGTACCCGGACCGGATTGTGTGTGTGTGTGTGTATAAATGGGATCGTAAGAGAAATCAAATATTTGTGGAAAATGTTGAATCAAAGAACATATATGTTGAATCAGTGTCATTTCGTGTATCAACAAAAAATGTTGAATCAAATAAAAAATGCTCATTATGTCTTTGTTTCAACACTTAGGTTGTGTTTGGTGGAGAGAATCGACAGAAAGGATTGTATGCTGCTACTAGAGTGAAATTAATGCAATCATGTGTGGGATGTTTTAGCATGTCATGTAGAAGTTACCTGGTCCAGTGGTTGTAATGCCTCCATGCCAAACGTGTAATATAGCACGAAAGGCCTTAATGCCTGGATAGAATTGTATGCTGCTATTAGAGTGAAATTAGGAAGAAAGAAATAATTATACAAATATGTACAATCAGGATCCATGAAATGATAAATAATCCCAAGATTAAATCTTATTTTTCGATTGAAATATAAAACAGGAAGACATGGAAGGTCGAGAGTATATAGAACAACTCTACTAGGTAGTGCCTGAACTAGAAGAAGAAACAATGTCGTGATCCCTCTGATCACTTTCAGTGCTCATACCCAAGACAAATATACGATGTGGTAACCATATTGATCAAACAAACAAACATACACACACACACACACACACACACATATATATAGGTTCAAGATCCATGGAGTACCATCTTTAATACGAGTACCAGAGTACCATATTAAATGTACATGTTCATTACGATAAAATGTTAAATTTCATGTAAACTACAATATACACATGTTCAAATGTGTATTATTATTGACTAGTTCACATCATTTACGTGGTCATTGTGATAAAATGCTACATTTCATGCAGAACAACAATATGCACATGTTCAAATGTGAAATATGCATGAACATGTGCATATCGTACATATTGCAATTTTAAATGAAATTAAACATTTTGTTATAATGAACATTTGAATGATGTGAACTAGTCAATCAAAATGCAATTTTGAACATATGTATATTACAATTTTACATGAAATTTAACATTTTCGTAGTGAACATGTACATTAATATGGTACTCCAGTACTCCAATCTAATATGGTACTCCATGGAACTCGACCCTATATATATATGAACAAAATTTACAGGAAAATAAATAATTAGAGTAAACAAGACAAAGTTGGGAGAATTAGTAGTGAATAACACATGCATTGCAAACACAATTTGAATATTAAACTGCACATGTTTATAGGTTTCAAATACCAACATGTCAAAAAGAAACACAGAAAAAAAGTTGCAAATATATGCTTTGGGAGAGAGGTCTTACCTGAGAAGCTGCAAGCCATTGTATTATGGCCTTAAGTTCAGGGTCTCCCCCAAATGCACCACAACCCCAATTTCCAGTTGCAATTCCTATTTCATCTTGAAAATTTCCAGGCTGACAAACTTCCTGTTCAATTTTCATAAAATATTGCAACTATATCTTCATATGACTGACAATAAGAAAGAGAAATGAAACCAACAGGAAACCCCCTAAAAAGTAACACAATAAATGGAAATTAGTTTATCATATATGTGCACAAAAGGCATCAATCATTGTCTGATTAATGTTTATAGGACAAATTAGTCTATTACAGTGCTAATGTATGATTAGAAAAATAGTAAACTCGAAAAGTCCAATTCATTTTCCATTAGTGGCATTCACAATTTGTGCCAAGTTGAAACTACATGGCATCGAACATCACCAACTGCAAAATGGGTTGTAAGGTTTTTTTATACTACTTTATTCACAAAAGCAATACCGAAACAGTTAAAAGAGAGAGATAGAGATCAATAAAAGGTAGAAATATTCTCCATACCAGAACACTATCTGAGTTGCTAGGGTGGCTTTTAAGATCTTCATCAAGCTGAGCTTCGAATAGTATCTGATACCGTTGAGACTTGCAAGGGTCAGAAAAGCCACTGAATGCCTTGTTAATCTCCCTAATTAAAGTAATTTGTATCATCTTTTAGCAGCAATCAACAGTAAGACATATAATGAATATTAACACAAATGGTATAAATAATTAAATATAAACACATTGGCATATAACAAAAATCAATGGCAAAAAAAAAATCCATGTCATTAGTGAAAGATTTTACAAGAACAACAGAGTTAAAATCTAATTAGTTGATTATAGGTTTAAACAGACATACAAATTCAAATTTGAGGAAACATGTATAAAGTTCATAAGAAAAAAAAATTGTATACCTTACAAGAAATTCATGTCTGTATTGTCTCTTTCCAGGGTTGACTAAAGCATCGATTGCAATAATCCTGGTTTTTCGTCTTCCCAGAATATCAAAATCTCTATCATCCAGGAAGTCACCACAAAACCGGAAAGAAGAAGCATACCTATATAGCAAACAAAAAAGCAAAGATAGCACAAGGCATCAGATAAGAAGAAAGCATTTAAAAAGCACAAGAAACAGTATCCATGACAGAAAAAATTTGATTTGAAAGATCAATGACATCATACTTACCCTGTATATTTAGAAAATCTTTCAGCACCAACAACTTCAATAGCCTCATTATCTGCCATAGAAGGCAAGAAAAGCATGCCGGCTATTAATTCTGGACTGATCATGAAACGAATCTCTTCCTAAGAAATATAATGACAACACAAGGAGATAAGATTTAAAAAACAAGTGTTGAAAGGACTAGAATATTATCAGCGAAATGAAGATAAATTAAAGCATAACGAAGCACATTGAACAAACAATGTACCAGGAGATGGTGTCCTAGTGTTTGAAGGCATTAACACAAGATGGTATTCTAGAGATTTATGGCGTTATCACAATGAGGTGTTATACTTAAATGTCACTTATCCCAGGTAGTAACTCTACTGAGGGCACTTGTTCTAGTCCCTATCCCTATCCCTATGCTAATCAAATCAATAAGGCTTTACCAATTCAACCAATGCCCTATTACTAATTTACTATTAAAAGAAATTCAATAGAACGTTTTCTTCTAAATTTAAATTGTAACTGAAGTGTCTCTCAAGTCTGACCTTATTTACTGACTTTTGTTATTTAGTAAAAATAAACACGTGTTTTTCCTTTGAACTTGATCATTTGTTCAAAGAGTGTGGCTATAAAATTTTATCATTGCTTCAAGTTATATGCTACTTTATGGATGCTTACTAGAGTGTCTTAGGTCTATTTATTGGAAACTCAAGCCAAAAGCTTATGTTTTACCAACTCCGTGCCTATGCAAAAGTCAATTCCTTATAAACCGCTTATCTAATTTTCTATCCAAAGTGCTTTTGCTTGTATAAGTTTTCCTCATGTTTGTGGAGAGCCCAACTCCCCCTCACCATTTTGCCTTTATATCTGGTGTGGGTAGTGATTACTTTCCAAGCATGTGCCCAAGGCTCCTGCATTAACTATTAAGGCATATGATAGCTACATAGGAGGAAACAAGTTCTCTTAAATAGATGGGACTTAAAACCTTGTTGATCTTTCTCCTATAAGGATTCCAATGTTAGTGGGTTTCTGTTACGAGACTAAAACCTAAGACCTGGGAAAAAAAATCTGTTACAAATGATCGGGTCTCGATGAGGAACTAACCGTGAATTTAACTTTACAAACGAAAGCCACCTTAACAATTTAGTATATAGTATAATAAGCCACCCAAACAGAAATCATACGAGGGAGAGAGAAATATAAGCAAACCTGAACACAGCCTCTAGTTAGAGCTCCACCACCAAGGTACTTATTTGCAAAATCTACTTCTAAAGCTTCCTTGGAATGATCTTCTATTAAGCCCGATGCACAAACCTGTAAAGACAAAAGAATGCTATTAACTAATATCCTGTCCATCTACAACCAGACCCATTTTCAACCGTCATATGCCCTCCCTGCCAACCCAAAACCACAAAGGAAAACCCCATATGAATGCTCCTAAAGCAGTAATTAAAAAGTCAAAAGATAATAACAATATTTAACCATTTAAGCCACATATCTATTTAAATAAAAATGTCAGAACTTTTTGAGTTTACCCTGGTCAATGGACTAGCTCTTGGATTTGTGCTGAAGAAGGGGGAGAGAGGACAACGGTATTAAAAAGAAAAAACACAATGGAATAAAGTTGGTGTCATTCAATTGTTTGTATCCCATGTATGCATACTAAGTGTACGTCTGTGCATGCCTTGAATAATTAACAGATGGGCTCATTTTGAGCCTTTCCCAATAAATTTGGAATAGAAGACATGTTGTTGTAAGCTAAGTGCTTGTTTGTATACAACGTATACATGTATGTATACTATGTGGACGCCTGTGTATACCTTGAATAATCTAACAGATGGGTTCATTTAGAGCCTTGTCCCAATAAATTTCAAATAGAAGGCATGTTGCTGTAAGCTAGGTGCTCAATATAGGCAAGATATTGGAGCAAACCTCGAACAGGCATAGGGAGACCGCCGATTTACTCCAAGATTCTGCCTTTGGGCAGGGAATGTAGTTAAGATTGTGATCGGCTGCGAGTACTTTCCTCTCAAATGAGACATTGCCTACTGGCATACTTGAACAAATTCTCTCAAAATAATGAACGATGCATTTTATTTTGTTCTCCTGTTTTTCGTTATAGTTGTCGTATAGGCTCCTGATGACATGAAAATCAGATGCGTAAAACAAAGTAATGAAAGGAGAAATGATTGGGCATAAATAGACAACAAACATAGAAGTTGAGAATATGAGTGAAATAAGCATCAACTCATTGTATTATGATAAGCTGATAGTTATATAGGGGTCAGAAATATATAAGATTAAAATGATTTACGGGAGAGTAATATAAACCACATACGCAAATAAATTATCAAAGTTGACCAATTGGAGATGGTTGGCACCTCTACTGCTGTTCGGAAACAGACAAAAGAAGGAACATGCGAGAAGAGCTCCGATCAGTTCCTGATACATAAATTATAAATTGAAATTAAAAAATAACACACCACATGTAATTGATTATTTGTCAGTCATTGATGCTTAAAAAGAATACAAAAACAAAAAAACAACATGAAAATGAACCAAGAATTTTCAAAGGCTATTTCTATAATAAAAACTGCTTAATATAGGGATGAATCATGAAACGAAGTTTCAATAAAGAAGAGCGAGAGTCTTTACCCAGGTTATGGATGGATTTAGGGGTAGAAAATGGACGGATTGGGTTGGTCAAACAATAGGGTCATATGGGAAATTTTTAACCTAGACAGGTTATCCCACCAACACCTTTTCCCATTTAAAATTTTCTACAAATGAGTAACAATTTAAAGATGATCACAAAAGAAATAATGTGTAATTTTGTTAAAAAGATGATCTAGGAGGCTGCTAGCATTTGAATACAATTTGAGTGACTAACTTACTATCATGTTCAACCCTTTTTCTAAAGGCAAGTGGCCCAAGGAGTTGAAGTCTGCAGGAGTAGAACTCAAGAAGACCTGGCCTCAGCTGCTAGGCCACCCCTATGGGGTTGAAATGTTCATCCGATACAACGTGTTTCATATATAGTTAAGTTATTAAACCTTACACATTTGAACCATAGGTGATAAAATATAAAATTATAACTCAAACAACCTGTTTTTAGGCAAATAGGTTCAATATGACACATTTATTTTGTATACATATTACATGGTGAATGAATATTCTTGAAAACTCTGAACTTCTTTGTAAATCAGGTGACTTATTTTTGTATCTAATCTGTATTTTTGTTTATCCACATTTATTTGCTGCGCACAGATATCTTCTTAGCACTATTATATGGTTCACTTCCTAAATTAACATGTAAACATTTTGGATAGTCAGTTGTTGAGCTTTTATAATTGAGCTAGAATGGTGCGCTTTTATACCTGACTGAGTAAAACTATGCCAGCCTCTTGCGACTTCAACAGTCGAAGACCAGTTTTGAGTCCATCCCTCTCACCAACACGATTAATGGAGTCTGCCTTCTTATAGTGAGCTTCTAGAATCAATGGAAGCCGCAACACACAATCTGCCAAAGCTGGAAGTGTCACTCCAAACCATTTATTGGCTTCAGCACGCGATATTAGCTGCTCACGAAGTGTGCATAATTCTTAATATAAATCAGGGAAGAAGATAGAATGGAATGAATTAACATAAAATATTCCCTCTATTCCAAGCAAAAGCTGAATTTGAGTTTACAAAGAAGATATACAGGTATAACAAACCTTTGGGGGGGGGGGGGGGGTGGGGACACATTGGGCAGGTTGGGTAATATGTAATTAGGAGGAATCAAAATGGGTTGGGTTGACCAGCCAATCCGCCATGCTTGTTCCCATTTTATTTGAATTTTATGAATAATAATTGTATTATATGCTTGCATAATACTAAGATAAATACCCAATTTTTCAATAAAGCAAACCTAGGACATTACTTTTGGCGACCTTTTGTACAGTTCCCCCTTTCTATTTAGTTTTACGAAGGGCTGTCAATGAATTCAGCCCCAAGTTCATCCGTTAACGCAAACTTGTTAAACGCTACAGCCTTCATCCCATAGAAAACTGAATAAGTATACTTCAGGATGCATTGTTTCTTATTAATTGCTATTTTTATACTACTTTTCAACTTAAAATAGCCATAGAACAAGCATTAATGCGTCGATTTTGGTGTACAGAAACGTTTTGCCTAACACATTTGTTTAAAGTAGCAGCAAAACTTGTATCAAAGTGTGTGTGAGAAGTAAAAGGTTTGATTATTACTTACGTCGTCGAAGAAAAGGGAGAAACCTTCGGCGGTAGAAAAGGCGAGTGCATCAGCGGAGAGGTTAAGGGACTGACGGATGTCAGAAATTGCGAGGAAGAGGACGTCGCCGGAGTCAACCTTGCTGTGTTGGGGGCCTAAGGAAAGTGCTTTCAGCGCTTCCACCACTTGAGACGGCCAAAAGAGTGCGGATGACCGGAGAACCACCGGCAAAAACTCCAGAATGGAATTCAGATCCTCTCGATCCTCCATCCACTTTTCCCCGGTAATCGAGTACACCTGAATTAAGAAGAAGAATATGCTAGCATCTGTGTGTCCGGGATTTGATAGGGAAAGAAAAAATAGAAAATAGGAGAGAAAGAAAACAGAATGTTTTCAGTTTTTTGAGAAAACAAGGAATGAAGAATTCATCGTTTAAGAAACGGTTAAAGCCGTAGAATAGTTGTGTACTTTTTAAAATGTATCGATATGGTACGTGTACTATTTTAATTATTCATATTACACTTGTACATTCTGAATCGTTCAAATTTGATACGTATACTACATTTTTTCATACCAATATGATACATTTGGTAACCGGTTACTGACTATACCTGTTAAGAGTAGAATTTCTCTTTTTATTAATGTTCAGATTTCCATAATTGAAGCATCAAATACACTCTCTCGTCCTTGTGATAATCTGGTAGGAGAAATCACACAGCACAGCCAACTTCAAACACCTACAGACCTCTGTAGAAATCTCTAATGACGATCTCCACCGTCCAGATCGAAGAACTATGTGTTGCGAAGCTTCTCCTCAAATTTCACGCAGATCCAACGGTGAACAAGTTCGTATCGACGATTCTCCGACAACTGCACAAAGCTAGACGAAATTACTGGTCATAAAAAAGTAAAGGTATTATATTAACAATATAAAAAGTACACGTACTATATCGATACACTTTAAAAAGTATACTGCTATTGTACAACTTTAGCCCTTTAAGAAACATACAAAACTGTATATTCTTATTTGTCATAACCATTGATTTTTAACTTTACAAGTAAACATGAATACCTTTTAAAATTTTTATCAAAACTGAATTCTATAATCATTTCTCGATCTAAAATGATTCACGTTATCTTTTGTCATAAAATTTTGTATATTGTGTCACAATTCTTGATAAATTTCTCTTTTGTTATAATTAATTTAAAAAAGATGTAAGTTGAAAACAAAATACAAAGAAAAATAACACATACAAGAATTCAACAACTTAATTTGCAAACAAGCTAGGATGTTGATTGTAATTGCTAGGATAGTTTCTTCTAATAATGGCTAATTGCATTTTTATGTAACAATCTTTACGTTTTTTATCAATCTATGCAATAAATTAATTTTTTTAACAATCAATGCAATTAACTTGTAATCACTTCCCATTTATGTGACTATGCAAGTATGTTTTTATATGTGTTATGTTTCATGCCGCATGTTTTACGAATAAATAAATTGTATATGATTTATTATAAAAGGTTAAATCATGAATTGAATGGTTTTTATTAAATCCTTGAAAGGATTTGAACTTATGGATAAGTTTTGAAATGAATTATACATTATATGTTATGAAAGGTTATGAATATTATAACAATTGGTTGAAACCATTGACTTGAACTTGAGGAACCCCAAAAGATTTTAATTTATTACAAGTACTAGTTTAATAACCCATGTATTACATGGGAATATTTAATAAATAAATAAATTGAAAAAATATATAAATTTTTTAAATATTATTATAAATAAAATAAAAGAATAATAAGGCATAAATTTAAAATGGTATATAGAAAAATTTAAAATCATATAAACTACGAAATTAAAAGTCATGATATAAGATAAACAAAACAATTATGAACGAAATTATAATTTGAATTGTATTTTATAATATTTCTGATATATAATTATGATTAGAATTTGAAATTGAAAGTCACGGTTTAATTAATTTTAATTTAAGATAACTTTTAAATTTGGTACGATACTTTTTTAGCATGTATATTAATTAGTAAAACTTTAATCAAAATTAAAAAAACTTAAGTAGCAAATCTAAATTTTATTTTTTGTCTTTATTTATTTAAACATTAATCATTTAAAAAATTAAAAGATTTATTTAAGGAAAAAATGCGGGAAATTAAAGATGAAGTTTAAGGAGAGTCCGCCATGTGGCGTAAAATGTTTTCCTTTATTAATATGTATAGATTTAAACATGGAGGAATCAAACTTTTAAATACTTCAAAATCAGAATCTGAAAAATTATATATTCGATTTAAGCACCCTTAATATTAACTATTAAGCATGTATTCATGACCAAGTTATGATTATGATATGCTAGACTGCTAGTTTTTGTTACTTAGTTGAATAATTATGGTAGATTAGAGTTGTATTTAAATATATGTTATACATAGTGAGAACGTCAATGCATGGTTGACTTATGCAAATAATACAAAAAGATTATAGGTATTGAGATTTCATGGTGACATGTTTATGGTAGATGATTGATGAAACTTATGATATTTCAAAACCTAGTTATAGTGTATAAAACCTTGTTTTTCATGTGCTTGTACGTAAGATAGAGAATGATTGTCATGCCTAAATCATATATATTAAAATTTACTTAAGATTATGATAATGACATGTGATAAAATTAAAAGAGGAGATGCATAGAGAAAAATTGTGTAACAGATATTCATTGATTGAGTGGATTTGGTTATTTAGGCATATGAGTTAGACAAGTGTATCATTACTCGTTTTGATATTAACAAATTGAAAGCTCACCAACATATAACTGACTTATAACATGTGTCTCCGGATGTGATAAGGTTTTGACATTGAAAGGAGAAAAAGAATGCCTAGAGGATTCCATGAAGATAATAATTCCATTAGCAGTTTGGTTTGCGTATGATGTTTTGAAACATTATCTCCTTCCTTGTTTACTTGATTTATCTTATACATTTATTAATAATTTTTCAAATTCTTTTGAGTTACAAAAATATTTTAAAAGTTTAGTATGATAAGTAGGATGGGTAGGTAAAGGTGGGATGCGTGGGATATGGTAGGTTAAGGTGGGGGTATGTGGGGTAGGGTGTGATACGATAGGGCAGATGTATTATAAGAGTGGGAAGAGATGTGGTAAATTTAGTATGATAGGTAGGGTGAATGGGGTAGAGTAGGATAGGACGAGAATAAAACCCATGAGAACATGTATAAGTTTTGAAGATTGTTGCCTCAATGGTTGCCATTATAAGGCTAAGCAAAAGAAAGAGTAACCTTCTTCTGTCCACACAGCATATTATAATACCATAAATTATGATGATATTTCAGCTTTAGACCATCAATATATCACGTTGTAATATGTAATAAAACTATTATTACTCAAAAGTCCCCAGAGGGTTTATACACATTTGCACACAAAAGAAAGATGCACACGAAAATTACAGGAAGAAATAATAATGTACAAACCTTTGCAATCGGGGTTTTCTTTTTCTTGGTCTTGCAATCATAAATTTTAAACACTAAGAATGCGATAAAAAAACACAGCACAATACAAGCGGATCAACAGGTCATCTGCCTTCGCAGGAACCGAAAACGGAAAGACTGGCATACTTGGTTCTTTCTACAGCTCATTTTACTATCGTGTTTCATCCTCTGTGAGGTGCACCTCCTATCAACGTTTGATTTCTGCAAAAAAAAAAAAAAAAAAAAAAAAAAAAAAAAAAAGATTTCCAACAAATGTTAATGTAAGTAATCATCTGTGCACATACATCATCTGGAGCGATTATCCCAAGTTGCATGTATGTTTTAGTGCGAACATGGATGGTCAATGCCATTTTAAGATTACGTTCTGTGACTTTCATATCCAGCACTGTGTGCTGATCTTTCGAATGCAAACCTCTATCAGCATATTCTGTCCTAAATTACGGCATGTGTTGAGTAGATAACATTGTGACACCCCTCGGTTTATATTACCTTTTCTGAATATTGTTTATACTTTGACTAGTGAAAGTTCGATGTAATCAATTGTTAACAAAGTTTTTCTACTGAGCAAGAGTAGCAAATGCCGTAAGTTAAAGAGTTGAACTATGTTGGCAAGAATAATAAATAACAAAATCAGTACCTCTAGTAGAATGTTTATCATTCTTCTCTGTGATTCCCTCGTCCTTTTTCCATTCACTGTCATTGTTGCTCGTCTCTTTTCTGCCGTCATTTCCTACATCACTTTCGCTGGCAGTCTCCCATTCAGAGTCATCAGTACCTTGTCCATAGACATCGCCAACATCAGCTTCACAATCAATCCCCCCATGTTTAATAGCGGCTTCCCTAAACAACCAAGCAGCACGCATCTGCTTCTTAACCAACCGCTCAGCATAATCGGGCACTTTGTTCTGCCTAGAAGACAAATCAGGATCTGTTGATTGAGAGCATTCATTTATAAACAAAATAGCATCCAACAAGCTCTCTTTAGCCAGACCAAGCATATCATAAGCCTGTGCTCTTCTCCACAGGCTTTTGGCGTGTCTGTTAACTGGGTTATGAAGACAAAGTGCACGAGTAGCATCACTTATGGCACTCAGTGGTTGTTGCAACAAAAGATAACATTGGGCACGATTGCTGTACAGCACGACTCTCTCTTTCTTTGATCTTACTGGGCACAATGCTAGGGCCTCTGAGTACTTTGATGCTGCTCCAGCGATATTTCCTGCTGAAAATAGGGAATTACCTTCCAGTTTTACAACCAACGCTGCAGCTTGTTTAATATGGAGATCCTCTTTAGGCATACTCTTTTCCCATTTGAATCTCTCCCTTGAATGTAATATTTCTTCAACATCTTCTTTTGTTCGGTTACTGACAGAATTGCGGCCTGTTCCGTGTGATTGAATACATTCTTGAAGAACATTGAGGATGGAATCTCCAAGCTTCTTATGATCCCCGAGACTTGAGATCTCTGCCAAGTCCAAAACTGCAGGTGCAGCTTTCTCTATTACCTACATGACATAATATTATCCTCTGCATTAGAATGTTTACCTTGTGTTACAAATTAAATGTTTGCAGACCTTGCTCCAACTTGCTATAGACAAAGGCTTAAAGAGATAGCCATCAGTCTTATATATTTAAACAGAAAATATGGGGCCAGAAACCCTTTTTGTTAGTATTTGAAAAGGTTGTAGAGTTAGAACAGAACTCTGGTTTGGTACTAGATTTCATTTGAGTTGCTTCACTTAGTAGAGATATTATCATACAAGAAGTAACCTCTAATCATTCCATTACCAACTACTAACTTTCAAATAAAAATTGCTAACCCTTTAATACTCACTTTTTGTATCTCTGCTAATCAGCTTCATGGTTTTGGCTTAAAATATGACGAGCCATACGGAAAACAATAATGGATTCTTGTACGTCATAAGAAAACTACAACTAGCATGACTTTTGCCTACTTGACGACAGTCAAACTTCCATCCCAATATGAAAAATCATCATATTTAGCGGTTGAGAATAGTGGCATTAAAAATAAAGATTATAAAAACAAATGCTGTGAACACATCATTACACAACAAGGGAAACCCCAAAAGACTTGAAGGGCAAAAAATACATAGAGGATGAGTTATAGTTATAGAAGTATGTTAGAGGCACAAGAACAGTTCGAGCCAAGAAGTCAAGACTTTAAGCTATCTCACACCAATGGGGTTTAGCCCATTTGGAAAGAGTGGTGATATGCAAGTGTGAGGTTGCGGGTTCGACTCCCGCCGAATGCAAGTTCGGATTTAGGTGGTAAAAGTAGGTTCTGAAGTCCTCTATTGAGGCAAAGGGGTAGATTAGGAGTAGGAGTAGGTTAGTTTGCCGTTCAAAAAAATTAAGCTATCTCACTAAAAACAAAAGATTTAGTAACTTTCAACTTTTGTAAAACCAGTAAGCCTATAGGAGCAGAATAATATACAGGAAAAAAAAAATTCCATATCAATTTATCATCAAAAACATTTGAGGGTCCTTCCTAAGAGGCTTTGTCAAAAAATCAGCAATCTATCAAGTGATGAACAGGTTTGACAAATCGAGGCTCACTGGTAATACTTAAACCCAATAGAACCTGAAAGTGCCATTAACTCATACACCAAACCTTCTAAGTTCTATCTTATTTGCAAGAAACAGTTATCATGTTCACAGTGCTGCTACTCTACACAGCCTGAAATAGAATTTCATCTTCTTGGTCATTCATCACAATTCACAAGAGGTTAGTACATGCAAAAACATGTTAGTCGTAGATAAAAGAATTGAGCAACCTACTGATATATTTGATAAAACCCTGATTCCCATCCCTCATGTGCGAAGCCTCCCACTCTATGGTGTCGTTGGTTTGCTCTATTACTCTATATTCCTAGGATCTAAGTGGTTAGTGTTCCAAATTCCTAGAATCCCGCACTAATGACGAGTCTAAACCATACTTTGTTTGGAAAATATTGTTTCATCACAATCATCAGATATTAATTCAAAATTTGCAGTAGTAAAAAAACAAAAGGTCAGGTTTCTCAGTTTGTGATGATCTACAGATAAACGTAAAATTGTCATATCTAGTAGGCTTTTTCCACGCCTTTTAGCAAGCAGACATGCTCTTTCCTTCCATTTGGTCTCGGATTTTATCATTCCATTTCCTAGTTGGTACTACATGGTGGCAATTGGTAAATGGAACCCTAAAAACTTTCACATAACGTTCTACTAGTGTGGATAAATTGTTTTTATTATTCCATTTCCTAGTTGGTACTACATGGTGGCAATTGGTAAATGGAACCCTAAAAACTTTCACATAATGATCTACTACTGCGGATAACTTGTTTGTAACACGACACTTTATGTGCAGGATAGCAAATTTAAAGTCTGTATCTAGAGATCTTATGGGATTATCCTGCCAACCACTCCACAAGAATCTAGCGAATTTAAAAAAATACTGAATTTATTTAAGGGCCCTCATTCTGCGTATTAGATATTAGTCATATTACCTTATGGAATGTGTTAGGGTCTTGGAGCAACCATAGAAGACAATCAATCGCCATATATTGCCAGTCATCCGATGAACGTGCGATGTTGCATAATGCCTCAATTACACTAGGGCAGCTGCTAACAGGTCCTCTTCCAAACTTATGATGACAGATTGTTCTTAATAAGCCGATACCCGCTGGTGAGTTTTCATTAACAAGTCCACCCCACATACCAGGAAGTTTTACAAGAAATTCTGGTTTGCATATTGTAGGAAGAAACTCAGGCTTAAAGGCAAAACAATTTATAAGTTGAAGCGACCAGCACTGTAACTGACTAGCCCATTCCTCAGCCTTCCTCGACTCCATCTCTACACCACCCATGCCACGTGTAAGAAGATCGCAGTGGTAACTAAGTCTTCTGTCAGCGTACTGATAAAAGTGAGAGTAGACAATCTCAAGGGAACTCATTGCTAATTGGATGCAAAGCTCAAGGATCTCCCCATGACTTGCTACAGCAGGGAAAGTGCTTGCATATGTAGCCAAGTGCCCTAGAGCTCGTACAGCAACTCTCTGTTCAACCCATGTCAACCTACCCCTTAGAAGTTCGACCAGAGGTGGAATTACACCAGCATTGATGGCAGTTTCAGCAAAATCTTCCATGTTCATGGTGTAGGATCCAATTATATGTGCAGCATAATATGGGATATAGATATTCTGATCATGAGCCAGCCAACGACGATTCTTCAAGCCCTTCCAAATGAGTGCTGCCATGCATTCAAATATACCCAACTCAATGAACTCTGGATCATTAGGATGTGCCATAGCCGTATTCCAAAGGCCACTTATAGGGAGAACTTGACCATCATCGTCTTGTGAAGGAAGCTCTCGGAAAAATTTCATTATGCTAGCTCTCCGCTTGTTTGGGTTCCCTTCTTTCATGACACAGAAGAAGCATCCAGGGTATGGGCAATCGGGGATCAGTTTGTCCATGCTCATAGATTTAATTTCTCAGAATTCTAAAACCATGTAGCCAATTTCTCAAAAACCTCCAAACATACACTGCATTACGAATGGGTCAGAAATACAGATTAACAGATCTATATAACTTGATCTGGAAAGGCAGCAATAAGAGAAAGTGCTCAGGCAACATCACCCAGCACGCACTGGACAGACTCGAGAATCATACATGATAAACGAGCAATATGGAAATGCAAACAAATGTTAAATATGTTCATCATAAAGAAATAATGCTCGTTACAATACTTGAAAGTTAAAACTAATTCCAACAGAATAACACAAACACAATCAATGAAACAGTTCTCAATGTTGTCCAAATGCTTCAGATTGACACAATTTATGATTTCACCAGTTCTTTACAACGCCCCACATAGAGTTGGTTCTTTATAATGGTGGTTTCCACCTTGGGCATATCTTCTATACTATGATGATTACTGATATAAGAAAAACAACTCATGGCTTATCAAAAGACTCGTTCAGAATCAGATCTGATCATTGATACCAGTCCCATCACTTCCATATGGACAGATAGGAAATAAACTGAAACCATATTACCATACATATTCACATAATATGGAAATATTCCACGCATTTAGGTCAAAGTATAAGCAAACCATCTAAGCTTTGCATTAACCAGCAACCTCCCAATGTTGCAACAAGACACGTATGCATACATTCAGATCTAAAAAAACAAGCAAACCACTTTAAGAGTTTAAAAACAGGAAACAAATTTAAGAAACGAAAAAGCAGCAAGTAAATTTCCCCAAACCATTTCTAGATGAAATGTGTAACAAATCCTGAATGACAATAGCTAACCTAATGCAAATAAACTAAAGAAATACTCAGCAGTGGCGGAATAACAAATCCTAGCAGGCATTAACTCCTACCAAAATTCAAAAGCTGGCCTACGGCCAATAAAAACTAAAACTTTAAAATTATGCCTTCCATGCTAAACACAAAATTACATGAATAAACATATTTCCACCGCAAAATCAGTTTCTTGGAGGAGGATCATTAACAAGAAATGCAAAAAGAAATCGAAGAGCATAAGAACCGAAATCAGTATAGTAACAGCAGTACCATCACTGAAAGTTCATCGCCTCGCCTGAGTCCCACACGGCTACACAATTGACGCCGGTCACTGGTGACCGATCACGGAGGAGCAAGAGCAACTGATTCACTGAAAATGAGAATCGATAGAGACAGGGTGAGAGAAGAAGGTATGAATTTGGGGAATTGCAAACTACGCTGGGGTTTCTTTTACAACTTGCGAAAGGGGTTCTTCCAAAAAGACGCAACGAGCAAACAGCAAAAAAAATTAGGACAAAAATATATGTAAAATTTAAGTTTAGTATGAAAAAACAAATCAATATGTTTTTATGTTTTTTGTATTTTTCATTCAATCATTTTGTTTTTTTTAAAAAAAATTCTCAAGTTAATTTTTTTCTTTTTAGTTCAATCATTAAAACTCTGTTTTTCAGTTTTTAAAAACTCGGTTTATTAATTGTAAAATGTTTATAATAGTCAAATTCCACAAAATCAAAAAAGAAAAATTAACTTGGAGACTTTTCTAGAAAAAATAAGACCGAACAAAACGCAAAAGCCATAAAAACATATTGATTTTTCATAATAAACCCTAAAATTTAATGGTGTGAAATGGAATATTAGGAAAAAAAATATACATATATAAATTAAAAAATTTATTAAATTAAAATACATGTAAAAACTTATGTTTTATTAGATAAAATTTTATGTTTAGGACCAAAAATATATGTAAAAACTTATGTGTTTATTAAATTAATTTTGTTATAATTTTATATATCCATATTTATTTATTTACCAAACTGGAAAAATAGTAACTATTCACAATTAATGTTTATACGTATTAACTTTTACTATATATACCTTTTACCTAAATAATTTTATTTAAAAAATATCCCTAGTAAATATAAATAGATATTATATATTATAAAACAGATATGTATCTGACTTTGGAATTTTCAAAAGCATACTCCATGCATTATTACAACGGATGAATTATAACATTTATCTTTATTTATTTATATCACCTCAATTATTACCATTAATTAACCATACTCCATGGATTATTACAATTTACAACGGGTGAATTATAACATTTATTTCTATCAACCGTTAGTGGATTTCGGATTTCAAATTCGGATAACAATTTTAAACATTTCAGATGTTCGGATTATCCGAAAAGTCCGAACTTTTTCTTTTAAAAAATATTTACTTTTATATATCATATTACCTGCCCTTTTATAGTTTTACTTTTACCTAATTCATTTATTAGCCCATTAAAAAGGGTTAAAGTACCAAATAATGAAGCCCAAAATTGGAACTCAATATTCCAACAAGTCCCAAACCAGAAACGTTTTTCTGTGATAATATGACTATTTCCACTTGATAAGTTCCACTTTCCAAATACTTAAACAAACTACGTTTTATTGTGTCTTTGCTTATTTGGTTGTTGTGTTTAATTATTATTGTTTGTAGTTTGTATCTCCGTTAATTATTAGGATATCAGATGTTTGGATAAATGATTTTTATTAGTTTTTTTTAGCAAGCTACAAATTGTTACAATTTTTGATATTTCGGATGATCCAAAATTCGGATACGGATTCAAATACTCATTTTCAGCTATTCGAAAATCGGATATCCAAAATTCGGATTATTTGGTTATGAACAATCCTAATTAATACGCATACAACTTCTCAAAAGTTAATCATTCTAAAAGATAATTTATACATTATCACTAGGGGTGAGCTCGGTACTGTACCGGACCGGTACCGAAACCGAAATAAGAGATGTGGAAGAACTGAATACCGAACCAATTAATTTTATATGGTACCGGTTCGGTATAAATATGGTACCAAAACAAAATACGAGATTTGGGATAAATATGGTAGCGAAACCGTGAGTACCGAAAACCGGTTTTTAACTAATTCAAAACCCGAGTACCAGACCGAATATATCACTTCGGTATCGGTCAGTACCGGTCCCGTCACTGTACCGGGCCGGGTTTGAAAAATCGGCTCCGTCGCTCACCCCTAATTATCACAACAACAACAAATCCATAGAAACTAGTATTGTAATAGACTAAAGTAATGTTGGAAGATAATGTTGAAATCACAATTAGATTAAAATCAAATCGAAACAATGTCAACCATGTAATGTGGTACGATATTTTCTGAGAATGTTGGTACAAATGTCGCTTCTGGTTTTACTGAAATCTATAATTTTGGTTTTATAAAATAACGTGAATTTTTTTTTGAACAGCAAAAAGCTATGTTGATTTAAAATTTCTGTATTAAATTAAAATGAAGTAGCATGCTTTTTAAATCGCAAAGCATACCATAGTTGACAAAAAAATTATTAGAATTAAAAGGGAAGGATTAAAACGTTGCAAAATTACGCATTTATCATTCTTTCTGGTCAACCCTAATTTTATATTTCTTTATTTATGCATTTTTTATTCAATAAGCTCACATGTTATTTTCACCGTTCCTTTTTTCGAGAACTTATTAGGTTACCAAAATGGAACGGAAATAAATAAAAAAATTTACAAAACTTATCCCCCTTATGGAGTTATGGGTTTGAGAAAATCTAATTTTTTACACGTACACATACATAGGAGTAGGTCTAATGGAAAACTAATGTGCATCAGGAAACCATAGGAAACCAATATCTATCAATCGCAGTCATTGGATCTGGTGCATTCATCAAAAAGAACAAGGTGACAATGATGTAATTAATATCACTTTTAGGATGCATCATCTGATCGATGCATCAGTATGCATAGTGTCAAAATGGTAAACATGTAAAATATAAATATAGAAACCTCCTCACTTTCCATGTAAAAAAATATCACTTTTGTTTAATTGATAAATCCCATCAAAATCGACAAGTAGAGTAATTATAGGACTTTCTAGTATTAAATCTGATTTTTAAAATCTATTAAATTAATGTAAAAGGAATATAACTATAACAGTTTTTTAAATTGAATTTCGTTTTTGGTTACTTATGTGTAGATAAAAAAGTAAATATACTCAACTCTCATAAAGTCACGTGTCATCACCATGAATCGACACGTGACATTTATAGTTTTAAAAAATAATAAATAAATTTAAACTATATCTATCCATATTTAATATAATCTACTTTTAAATTTAAATCAAATCAAATCAAATCTAATCTAATACCTCTAATAACTTATTAAATTATAATATAATATAATAAAATTTAAAATATTTTGAAAAATAATTATATGTATGTGTGTAGAATTATACAAAATTAATATGTCATAATAAATAATAATATCATTATTATATATTTTGTTTAAAAATAATATTTATATATTTACCTATTAGTTTATTATATTTTATATATATTAAAATATCTGTGCAATACGCGAATAATAAACTAGTTGATATCTAAATTAACGAACTCTCATACAATCTAACATAGAGCACTAAAACTTTGATTGGTTTTCTTATTTATTGTTATTAACTTATTATATTATACTTAAAGCACTAAAATATTACATTAACTTTGTGTATTTCATTAAGCTTTGACTTAATATAATTCATAATTTCAATTTGTTTTTTAAAATACCAACGATAGATTATTTAAAATTTTGTATACATTTTATCATCATTTTTATTGAATTTTATGTTTAGTTTATTTTTACCAAATATTGAGCAAGAATCTACATCTTATCAAACTAAAATTTAGTTGACACCATTGTTACAACTTATGGCTCTTATTTTCTTAACTTTTCTTAACGATATATTAGTTTATAATTTTGTTCGTAGTTTTCTTATTTTCGAGTTTTAAAAGTATTTAAAGATTTATTATTGAACCTTTTCCTTTTAATTTTAAAATTTAAAATTTAATTAGAAACCGGCTAGTTGGTGAACCTAATAGCCGAACTGAAAAAATGATTAACCAATTACTGACTAACCTGCTATTTTGGTGTAAGTTTAGGTTCACAAATTTCTTGAATCGATGTGTTTGGTCAACCATTTGAAATTTAATTTCGGTTGGTTAAATATTCATGAACAACCCTAACTGGAATACCCATTGCAACGCACGAGACCTTATACCTTGTTTGTATACATTGTAAAACATGAAATCTTTTTCCTATAAACACGTATTTAACAAACGTAACATGTAAAAAGGCAAATCACGTCGTGACGTAGGGATGTGTGGATTCCTATGGAATGATCGCGAAACCGAACTGGAAACGAAGGGAACCGATTTATAGTACTCAGTTCGGTTACTGATTATTATAATCTACAATTTTCAATTATCGGTTATTCGATTAATGGTTTTGCGAGTATCGATTTTATCGGCATGAAACCGAGAATTTGAAAAACCTATAACATGCAAAAAGCCCATAATGTGAAAACCAAGAAGATCATGTATTGAAACTATTTTTTAGGATGATGAAACTACATAGTTTATATGCAAACATAATGATCGATACTTTTCTTATTCAATTTTCATGTTTTTTTGTTTATATCTAGTTATAATTGATAAATTTATATATATATATATATATATTTGCAACTTTCAGTTTTAATCGGTTCCGTACCCAAATACGTATAATATAACCGATGTGGAACCACATTATAATTATTGGTTTGTTTATTGTTACCTTCAATATTTGGTTTCGATTAGATTGGTTTTGGATCAGTTGGGTCCGGTGTTCCAAATTTGTCTACATTCCTACCGTGACGTGTACATAGATTTTGTCTAGATACGAACAACCAACCATTTTTTTAAATTAGAATTCAGAAAATCAAAATAATATATATGTGATCCAAAGTAAGTATTGCATTAAAAGAATAATAATTCGTTATTAATTAAATAAAATTACACTATTTTTATTATTCAATAAATGTATAATTTATTATTCAATTAGAGTTGTTTTATCTATATAATAACTATTAACAAAAAAATACTTAATTTATCACTTGTCATCTTATTGTAATACGAAACGACATATTTTACTATTATCATCTGTTGATTAGCTTTTTTTGAACTAATAATTAAAAATTTTAAATTAGTTTTTTAAATTCAAATATTTGATGATAATATTATAATTGGATCCATTAAAATTACAACAACAAACATCCCAAACATATATTTAATAATAATAACAACAACATATTTAAATGTTATTAGTGAACATCTCTGTCGTTTAAATGACTTATATATAAAAAAATTATAATAAACTTATTTAAAATCTCATATTAAAAAATTTAATATAATTAAATTTAACGTTGGTATTTTAGTTTTTAAATTATATAATATTGAAAAAAATATATTTATAAAATTATATTGGTATATAAAATTAAAATGAGTGCTACTTAATGCACCATACTTTATAACAATGAATCTCTAAGTCAAATTACATATATCACTTTTAATGAAAAAGAAGAACCATACACCAAATCATAAACAATAATTTAGTTAAATTATAGATCAAAATTATAAGATATGACGTATGAGAAATCAGAGCACGGTGCATGAAGAAAAAACCAATTAAAATTTGATTGAAATGTTATGGCGTTGGAAGGAAGTAGCGTGAGATTTAAAAAGAAAAAGAAAGAGAAAACGGGGAAAGGGTGTTGACGGGTAACGAGAAATTGTCTAGGGACGAAGAACCCACCCGGTCTGGAAAACCACACCCACAGTTTCAGAAAAAGGAAACTACTTGCAGCCCCCACCCACCCCACTTGTTCATCTATATTCACTGAATCCGACCGACTCCCTCCCTCCCTCACCACCCCCATTCCTATCCTATGGATTTCAATCTAAATCCCCCCACCCCTACCCCCTTTCTCATTCTCATTCTCAATTTCACTTCTCCTTTCTCCTTCTCATCTCACGCCGATTCCGATTCCGATTCCGATTCCAATTCCAATTCATCCGTCAGGTAATGTTTCTCCTTCCATCACAAATTCACAATTTATTATGTTTTTGTTATTTCACCTTTTCTTATGATTTTATTATTTGGATTCTGAATATTGTGGATGAGAATCCTAATGTATATGACGTGTTGTTGAAATTAACCTCATTCGGAAGGTTTTAATTGCGTGTGGTTTAACTCTTCTAAAAATTGTATGTTTTTTATTTAGAATTTGTGACGAGAAACGTAATGCATTTCATATATTGAAATTAAGGCAGATCAGTAGGTTTTAATTCTGTATAAACCATTTACTTTTACCGGTGATTCGCTCCTTCAAAAATTTTGTTAGTTTTAGATTCAGAGAAGCCTAATGCATCTGGATTGTGGTTTTGATTGTGTATAAACGATGGTTTATTAGTTTTTGATTGATGATGAGAAATTGAGAATCGAATCGTAATACATTTGATCTATTATTACTTTTGGATTCAATATATATATATGAAATAGAGTTACATCTTATTGAATTCATCTTGGATAAGGTGGATAATTTTTTTTTTTTTTGTTAAGATCTATGATCTAACTTCGTGTGATGTATGGATTACAGGTGGAGAATCTGTAGATTAAAAGTGAATGCATTGAACATTGCTAGTTGAGAAGCTAGATTGAATCAGGATAAATATTAAATTCAAGTATTGTATTATGGAAGTAAGAAGAATGAATATGAAGATGAGCAGTGGTGCTACAACGGTGGTACATCAAGGCGGAAGGAAGGAGGCGGTTGTGGCGGCGGCGGCGGCGGCATCATCATCAAGTAATAACAATTACGGAGGAAGAAGGATGATGATGATATCAAAAACAAAGAGCAGGAGTAGCTATTTCAGCATGGAATCAATGATGCTGCTGGTAGGATTGACGGCATCGTTGTTGATACTTCCTCTGATCCTTCCGCCGCTGCCACCGCCACCGTTCATGTTGTTGCTGCTTCCGATCTTCATTTTGGCGGTGCTCATGGCGTTTGCCTTCATGCCTTCTTCTTCTTCTTCGTCGGCGGCTGGTCGCAAAGTCATGGGCTGATGCCCCCATTTTGCTGGTCAAATTCATTGTTTCTTATTGTTTAAAACATGGGATCTTGTGACTTAAGCAGGCTAGTATTAACTTTTAAGAGATGTAAAGAAGGCTCGTACATTTAGTCAAATTACGAATTACCAAAAATCTCATCCATCAAATGCATATGTTTCTTTTATTTCCGAATTTGGAATTAAGTTCCAGCCAGAATGTTATACAACTAATATAATATTAGTTCTTCTAGGAATCATAATACTTTATTGAAATGGTATTTTCTTTATGAATCGTACTCGTAGGATGTATGGGACATGTTGAAATATAATGGAAGGGTAGTCACAAATTAATCCAGGATTGTGGTCATTGGGTCCAATTTAATCTAGGGAAAATCATGTAAAAAAATCATTGTACTTTTAGTATTTTTCGAATAAGTTATTGCACTAGAAACGTTTCCATAAAAGTCCATTAACTTAAAAATATTTTCGTAAAAATTACTGCACATAAAATGTTTCCATAAAAATCTTTTAACTTAATGAAATTTTATGAAAAACATATGAAAAATCCTTAAAAAATCTCATAAAACAACACATTTCGTAAAAAATTTCAAGTTGAAGGACTTTTATGGAAACGTTTTTTTGTACATGGACTTAATCGAAAAATATCAAAAGTACGTTGGTTTTTTGTATAACTTTCCCTTTAATTAATTAGTTAATATGGCAATATGAATGAGTCATTGATTTGTTCAAGTCTGGTCGTAACTAATATCATTATTTGTTGGTGAATTAGTATATTGAAATATTAAAAATCAAGTTTTCATAATTGTCTATGTTAGTTTTGTAATATCATCAACAATTTTTTTTTTTAAATTTATGACATTATACAAATATTTATAAATTGATGATTTCCTGTAGATTAAAAGCATCCAAAATTCAGCTTCAAACCATTAAATTGTAATTAATGAAAATATTGTTGATCAATACCATGAACTTATAAAAAATATAATCTAAATCTAAAACTAATCCAAGTTATATTAATTAAAATAAGTAACGTGGGCTTAACTTTAAATCCTTCGGACCCATTTTTATAAACATTTGGAGTCCAATTTGTATTTTGTAATTGTATACACATTATTTACTTATCTTTAAAAAACGTGGGGTCCAATGACCCATCACAATAGCCCTTGGAATCGCCCTTGGAAAGATAACACAAAAAAAATGTCATTTGAGTCATATTTAATTATGGGATCGTATTTTTAAAGAAATATTCAAGGGATAATAAGCTTTGAAAAAATATTATATTTTGGGTTTTAAATCCAAACATTTAAAGTATGTTTCTCAACCAATTCCGTGAAGTTTGGGTCATTTAAACATATAGGTTACTTACTACGTATTAAAAATATGATTTCCGAACTCTTAATATAAAATAGGGGTAAAGTCATACAATAGTAACCTACTTTTGAAAATATATCAATATGGTACGTCTACCTTTTTAAATGTGGATATGGTATCTGTACTTCAATTTTTCATATCGATATGACCATATTTGTAATAGACCCCTGTTTTTTATACTATCAGAACCCTGTTTCGTATGTAAAAACCGGCTCTATTATGTAGAATGACCATATCGATACACAAAATTGAAGTACACGTACCATATAGACAATTAAAAAAGTAGACGTACCATATCGATATATTTTCAAAAGTAAGTTGCTATTGTAAGACCTTAACCCTATAAAATAAGTTATAGTTTTATACTATCTTCCTTAACTAGTCAGATGGTGTTTTATGAAAAATTACTTTAATTTTATTTTATCAATGAAAATTGTAAGATACACATGACATATCCTCGTTAATTCAAATGACAGTCTATTTAATCGTCAAGTGTCATTTAATTATTCTTTTAATAAAATAGATAGATATGAATCTGGATTCTTAAATTCATAAACATCTATACACACACACAAATACCTCTCTAGAAACATAGGCATTTGAAAGCATTACAAAGCAACAAAAAATTGATATACCTAAACGAAAAAAAGTCCTAAAACTAAGGTTGCGTTAAACTAGTCATTTTTCAATTTCAATTTTCAAGTTATAGTTTTTAGAAAAAAACAAGGGTTTCTAAGAAAAGTGAAAACTTGTTTAGATGATTAAGTTTTAGTTTTAAGAAAAATAAGATGAGTGATTATAAAATAAAAAAATAGGATAGATGATGGAAAAGTAAGAGAGAGAAAGAGAGTATTATAAAAAAATAGGGTATGTCATAGAAAATTAAGAGAGAGAATATGAAAGGTGATGTTTTAAAAAGTGAAATGAAAATTTATGAAATTGTTGTTAAGTAAACAAGTTTTCATTTTTGTTGAAAAGTGAGATGGAAATTTTGGAAATTTTCATAAACTAAACGCACCCTAAGCGTTTTTTTAATGTCATACAACGATGAATACTTTTTTTTTATCCGGACAACACAATATCTATATGTTTGTCGCAAAGGCATATTAGTTCTTTCTAATGTAAATAAGATACGAATCATTTCATTGTTAAAATTTTCTATTTTTCAAACATTAAAAGCTAGAAACCAGTTTGTTTTTAGTCTTTTCGAACGAAAAAACTCCGAATCATTCTGTTTTGAGTTTTGCAAACGTAAAAAACTACGAACTGTTTCATTTTTTTAAGTTATCCGAAAGAAAATGCCATGAACTATTTCGTTTTTTAGAAAAACTTGAAAACATAATGGTTCGTAGTAAAAATCATTCTAATTTTGCGTTCGAAGAAACTAATAAAAGGGAATGATTTGGTTTAGAAAAAGTAGAAAAAACATAATGATTTTTTTTGTTTGGAAAAACTAAAAATAAAAATGATTTGTAGTTTTTTTTTTTGCTGAAACTAATAACAGAATGATTTTAGCCTTTTTCGTTCCCAAAACAAAAAAACTTGAATGGGTCGATTTTTTTGTTTGGAAATTTTTAAAAAAATATGGATTGGCTTTCATAATTTTAAACGTTTTGTAACTTTTTGTTGTTTGAAAAACCTAATAAAAATTTAAGGTTCAAAAATTTATTGGTTTGGAAAACTATAAAATAAGATAGTTTGTTCTTTTTCATTCAAAAAATCTAAAGACGAAAATTGATTCTAACTTTATACGATTGTTTATAATTTAAATAAACAATATATTAAAATATTGAAAATTTAATAAACAAGAAAGTTGATATACCAAAACTAAAATGAATTACAAAATGATAGAGCAAAACTTTAATAAAGAAAAGAGTAAATTAGTCATTATAAAATATTTAATTATTTGATTGGTAAAGTTAACCGTAAAAACAGTGAAAAATAATAACCATTTCTGTAAAATTATAACCATGATAACTATATCCAAAATGTAATACAAACCACAAGGACCGCATCTATAATTTACTCAAGTAAAGATACAAATTTATATAGAAATATTTCATGATTATAGACGTGTACTTTTTAGTAATTTTAAAACGTAAAGATTTGCTGAAATTTGTTATGGATAAAATATAGAATTTTTTATGGCAAACTAACCTACTCCTGCTCCTTTACCTTAAAATAGGAACTTTAGACTTACTTTCACCACCTAAATTCAAACTTGTCTCCAACGGGAGTCAAACCCTTGACCTCACACTTGTTTATCACCCTCGTACCAAATGGGTTAAACCCCAAATTAAAATATAGATGAAAGAATGAACCGGGAACCGTAAGTTTGGTATGTTAAAAGTGATCCACAATTCAATATAAAGAAGGGAAATGATGAAAATACTTTACCTGTGGCTGTTGAAAGAAATTATGATGATGATTTTTGGCTCTCCTTTCAAGAAACCAATGACCCTTTTTTCACTTCCCTTCTTCCTCTTCCTCTCCTTCACATCTCTATTTCTTTCCATATGCTATTTATCAAGTTTGACATAAAGCCCAAAATACTTTTATATTCCATTGCAAACCGGGCGTTTAGTTCGTGGATTTCCTGGGATTTGCATTTGAAATTTTGTGTTTAGTTCACAGATTTTAGTAATGATTTAAAATCCCAGGATTTCATAAATCCCAACATTCTTTGTTATTTAAAAACCCAGCCACCCCCTAGGATTTTAAATCCCAGTTGCACTGCATTCTTCATATTAACAAAATTTTTCTAATAGATAATACAAATTCTTTGACAAAATCCTGATAAATGCAAATGCTACATAATGTAAATCCTAAAACAGAAAGCAAATCTCAAGGAAAAAAATCTGCAAACCAAACGCCTCCTAAGTCTTATATCCAACAACTAAAATTTTAGTTCAAGTCTAGCTCTAAATGAGTTTAGTTAAACAATCAATATTATATATTTAGCTTGTTTCTTGAAAGTTCCTAGACTCATGTAAGGTCCTGGTCCATGGATTATGGATGTATATAAGGCTCTTTTGCAAATTGCAACATCAATGTGAACAAAAAACCAACTAATTCTGTTTGTTTCTGATTCTGAGTACCATCCATGGATTATTTATGGATGTATATATCAATTATCAATGTGAAATTCTTAAGATGAGAATATAATGCCATGGAGAGCTTCACAACTCTATTGTCTACAAGATCGATCATTTGACATATGGATTCAAGTGGATCCACAAAGATCCAAAATTTCTTCTTCTTCTTAATATAACACATATTTCATTTCATATCATATCATATCAAGCATGGAGCAAAAATGGAGGAAGATGTTGCTCTAAAACAGCCAAGAGCTCTTGCCCCTGGCTTGCTTCCTCCATTACTACACCTCCTAACCGTCTAGCGGCCTCCACCAATTGCCCCCTTAGCTGTTGAGACAACAAACAACCACCTGCCTTTACACACTCCCTGTACAGTGGCAGGTATGCTATTGCAACCCTCAACGGACCTGGCAGGTCCATTAAGCATATGGGGGACTCCCCCCATTTCAAGATGCTAACGATGTTTAAGTAATGGATTTGACCTTGCCTCAATCCGTTGAAGAAAGCTGCCTCCGACCACTGCTCTTGAAGGAAGTCTCGCAGCTCAGGAGCAACCGAATCATCGTCTGACCTTGAAATGCTATCAGCAACTGCGTACGTAGCCACCGGATCTCCTAGGAAATTTGACTGGAGGAGAAATGCTACACCGTCAAGGGACCCACCACTTCTTTCACCAGCAGCTTTAAGGATTTCAATGCTGAGAGCCGCTAGGACATGCTGAGGGACATGTGGGAGGAGATACGCAGCAATGTCGACTTGGCTGCTTGATGTGGCAGCTGTCAGGGCGAGACAAAGCTCCATGTCTCGGCACCCTCTCTTCACAAACCACTGGACCACTTGCATGCATCCCCGCTCGGCTGCTCTCATTAATGGACCTAAAAACGCCATGGCATTTCCCTCTTCAACTAAACATTCCATTGTCCCAATCTTTCCGTAGTGTGAAGCAAAGCCCAAAGCCAGGTCAACGTCAACATCCAAGCTGTTCCTTTGAGCAATCTAGAAGCCAACTCCGAAATGGGCACAAAAGCGACAAAGAAACATAAACAGAAATAATGTGAGCCACTCAGAGAATGTGTTTAAATTGAAGTCACAGTTCAACTGTGACCATTGAAACAACAAAGGTCATTCATCATCTTGTAAATAAGCAAATGCATGAAATAAATTTTATTCAACTTGCATTGTATAAGAAGAAGACGATTCATAAAGGAATGTGTGGATTCACACACATAAAAGGATGAGCCAAAAGATCAGCTACTCATATGAAAGCTATAGTCATATGAGCAGAGAAATCTGATGCAAGTCTTGCTTTCAGAAAATATACTTTTTTAAAACTTATATGAAATGCATCTAACTTATAAAACAGACAAAAAAACCATCAACAGGCATGTCCGAGATTGCAATAACCTGGAAGAATGCTGGTTTACCTGCAGTAATATGCGGACTAACTCTGTGCTCCCAAAGCGTGAGGCCTCAAGAAAGCATTGGTTTACATTATCTGCCCCACCTTCAACTAACATGGCCAGTAACCCTTGAACGGCAGTTGCTGACATACCTGATGCCCAACCAGGATCAAACGAACTAGAGAAGAGAGTAAGAGGGAAGCAAGCTGCATCAAATGCCTCTGTAAAGTCCTTTCCCGTTAGATGATTGCCAGCAAGATCTAAGAACGTCTTGAAGGCTGACAATTGTAATTGAACCTGAACAGCAGAATTCTGATTCACCCTATCTCTGTTACCCTGGCAACGAGAATGAAAGCCTATGCATTTCAAAGCCCATTCAGTGAATTTCTGGACTTTAGCACCAGCTTCTGCCTTCAGAACCTCATCACCGTTACACTCCTGCAGCCGCTCGTGCAAGCTACAAAAAAGACGGTTAAATGTGAACCCTAAAAAGAAATTCAAGGAGTAACCAAATAAAAAGTTGACTTTAAAATGAGAAAAACTTTCTTTTGTTTAGCTGCCTTCATAAGAATATCAACTTTTTACTCTCTTTTCTGTCTCAACAAATTATTTGGCAGGAAATTAACTTGGAGAATGACAAGAATACAAGAAGCACAGAAATTTAGAAGCAGGGAAATACTACAGAGAATTCATCTAAAAGGGCCTAGATTCGTGAATTACTAATAGATGTTTCCTATGGAGCACAATAAAATTTGCCAACATAAAAACTTTAGAAAATAAACATGACTCGATTTTTCTGTTCAAAAGAAGATGCATCTGCCATCTGGTGGTCAAATAATTTCAAGGTGAGTGGGATAACAGCAGTTTAAAAATTATATTATGAAATTTGATAGATTATATAATCTATTCCTGAATAACAGGAATGATGTTTCATAAAACTATCCCCCAGAATATAATTTTTCATGTATCGCAGTATGATACTTGTGTAATTGTGTCCCATAAAGAGATATAACCTGACTCGCAAATAGTTCAATAGAAGTGTTTAGCTGTCTGTCAAGCACCTAAACATTCTCGTCAGTGACAAATTGTGAACCAAAACCAACTCATTCTCACTGTTCTGTAAATCTCAACATGAAACTTTGTAAAGGGAGGAACATTGCAAATAATGTGGCACGTCTATATAAAAAAATTGCATTCATTTTGAGATTGTCACACTCCGATGTCCATAGCAAGTTGACTGGTTGATTCATCAAGAAATTGGCTAAATCTCTTGTTATGCAAAAATACAACAGAATCTTCATCCAAGTAGTGAATCCACAAAAATTAACACACCTAATTAGGACTTAGGAGACAGTTCCCCTATATACATTCATGTGTCATATTGAAATATTCTGGAATGCTGACAAAACACAGACATGCCCTCTTGACTATAAAATTTGTGATAACTGTGATATTCTTCAAAGCTTGGTCCAACCAAATACGTTACCAACTAAGTCACTGAAATAGAAGCTTAAATGTGTAGAATATTCTTGCAGTAGAGCCAATTAATTACAGAAATTCGTTAACTACTCCTCTGACTTACTAATAAAGATTGCACCATAGGATTCTTTCATATTCTTGAGTTGTAAAAATGGCAAAAAGATGGGTAAAAACAAAAATTCGACACATTACCATCAATTCAAAACAATTAAAAAAAGTTGAAAGCTTAAATATTACCGTCGTGCCATTACAGATACGGTATCTGCAAGGCTCATTGTTCGGCTTTGGCAAGCTGAGACGCAGGAAGCTAAAAATGAAGTCCTCAGGGCTGCTCTTGTAAAGTCAGATGCACCATTGGAGATAATGGTTTTAATCAACCCAGTAATCCCATCAAGCTCTTGATGGGTGCTCAAAAACCAAATTGAATCCAGCGAAATGCACAAAGCATCATTAAGCGTCTGAGGATCTGCCAAAGATATCAGACTCTCTGCAAGCTCCCAGTCATGGGAACTCACCGCACTCTGAAACAAGCGCCCCAGCTCAATCCGGTCTTGTCTACTAAGTTTCTTCTCTTGCGCACATTTCTCGACGTTTATAACTCCAGCATCCGTCAGCAAGCTGGATTTGGGTTTACTCGTATCAGCACACGTACAAGTACCTTCCGGCACTCCATGGTCTTTACTTACAAGCGGTGCCTCCCTCGAGAACACCACGCTATCGTCTGACTTACATGTTACAATTTCATTATTTGGAATCTCTATTCTAGTCTCGTCCGTTTCCATTTCATCATCACCAGGCTGAGCAACAGCTTCATGGCTAGTATGATTCCCTAACAACAACAAGGCATCCTCGTCTCCCACCGCTACCACAACTTTCTTTTTATCCATTCTCCACCACCACCACCACCACAACACCTTTCTTCCAAAATAACAATCTAAAAATTAAAAATCAAACCCCTGAAGCAGTAGCAGAATGCATCCGAATGTAATTTGTCACCGTTTTCTAGACAAGAAAACCTCAATCGTTCCTCTAAAAAGATTTAGATTTTTATATTCATTTAATAGCAACAAGGACACAAGACCAGAAAAACCTCAAACTAAAGAGATCCAGAATCAAATCGATCTAACTTTCGAGGGAACGGAAACCGAAATGAGTGGTTTGTTCACGGGACGATCTAGGTTAAAATATGAAAAAGAGGACATCGATCGATCATCTGAGCAAGGAGAGAAAGGCAGGCAGGCAGGCATGTTGAAAATTGACAAAAAGGAGAGGCTTGTACCCCATAGGCAGATACAAATTCCCTAAAATATAGAAAAGGAATAGGGGGGTACAAGCAAGAAATGCAAAAGATAGATAGATCGGGTGCCAACCTTATCTTAGCGATTACCGACAATCATCATCCGTAAACAAGAAATGAAAGAAGATAGGAACTAATACATGATGATGAATCTGGTTTCCGTTACCTGAAAGATGGAAATGGAAAACGGAGTTGAGAAAAAAGGGGATTGGAGAGTATGTATAGAAGATAATCGAAGATGCATAGCCATAGATTAACAATAACAAACCTGATTCATGAATCAATGGATGGATGGATTAGGGCAGAAGGAGAGTGCGTGTGTGTGTGTGTGTGTGTGTGTGAGAGAGAGAGAGAGAGAGAGAGAGAGAGAGAGAGAGAGAGAGTCACCTTGGCTGGATGGTATGTATTTCTGCAAATGAGTTTTTTGCCTCACCTTTACTCTCTCTCTCTCCCTCTCTCTCTCGTCTTGTTCTTTTCTTGCCCGAATTGTTAATACGTCCACAGTTTTTTCAATAAATTATGTATTTAATGGAAATAAATATTAATTTTAAAATAAATTAATGGTTTGATACTTTGATTTAGAGGTTATTTGGATTTGCGTTTGAAAAAGTGTTGTTGCGTTTTGTAAACTAATAATCAGATAATAGTTGTAACAAAATATGATGTCGGAGACGTAGTGTTTGGTTTAACTTCTGTTGTTTGCTATTGTAATTATAAAAATAATAAGTTTTTGAAGTGTTTGGATTTGCGTTTTAACTTGTAAAATGACCAAATAATCACTTATTAAGCAAATAAGTTACATTTTTTAATTTATGAAAAAATATGGTAGGATAAACTCTAAACGCAAATAACCATTTATTAATGTATGCAATCCAAACACTTTAAACCAATTATTTACATTATTGTAACGTAATAAGCTGATAATCTCATTCATAACACAAAACCAAACATCCCCTTTGTTTAGTTTAGCTTTTTATACTTCTTAATTTTATTATTGATATCATTAAAAAATAAAGAAATGTATAAAGTTTTAAAAAAAAAATTTAATAATACTTTATAAAACAATGAAAAAAATACGTAGAAAAAAAAAATAAAACCATTGATATTATTATTGTATTTTCATTTTTATAAGATAAAAACAATTATATTTTTTTTCATTTTATTCTCATCCTATCAAACACCTCTCAGATCATATGAATTGTACTGAAGATTTATCATGTATAGATTATTACATACGCTTGTGTGTGTGTGTATATACACATACATGTATTTTTTTTTTTTTTTAATTGTCACAAGATGTGTGTTTATTATCATAATTATTGATCAAGTGATCAACTCTCAAATCTTAAATATCAATTATTGATTCATGATTTATAGTTAAACAAGATTGTCACTTGTCAATATCAAAATTTTACCTAGTATCATTTTTGTCTATACAAAATCGAGATCATAAGATCCTACCACGAGATCACTATTTTTTAACTTTTTTCCCTAAATACTGTAATTTGTAAGATCCTATCATGAAATCACTTAGTAAGATCGTAGGACCTATTGATCTAACGATCTTACTCACGATCTCAACAATCATATTCTAAACACACTTTAAACTGCTATCTAAACATACATATGAAGAGAAAAGTCAAATTAAATAATGGATGATGAATCAACGATGTTGACTTATAAAGCTTATTTGCTGTTTGTTTTTACAATTTCGTTTTATATCAGCAATGTTAAGGTTGCGTTTAGTTCATAAAAAATTTTAAAATTTTCATTTTACTTTTTAAAAAAATAAGAACTTGTTTGCTTTTCAACACTTTCATAAATTTTCATTTCAAATTTCAAAATACCATTTTTCATACTTTCTCTACTGTTTTTCTATTACCTACCCTATATTTATTTATAATACTCTTTCCCTCTCTTACTTTTCTATTATCTATCCTATTTTTCTTATTTTATAATCACCAATCTTATTTTTATTAAAACCAAAACTTTATCATCTAAACAAGTTTTTACTTTTTATAAAAACTCTTGTTTTTTCATAAAAGCTATAAGTTGAAAACTGAAATTAAAAAAATATCAGTTTTCGTTAACGAAACACATGATATAATAATCAACGACTGATGGTTATAAACTTATAATGATTTTTATATAGTTCTCACAGTCACAGGCCCTCTTCTAATATTTTATTTGTTTTTAATTAATGAATCTAAGAAACGCTTACATCATATTACAATTATAATATCAGTTTATTTCTTCATAAAACAAATGAAACAAGTTGAGTGGTTGGTATGAGTCAACTCAATTAGTGTGACTGACTGTATTGAAACTCGAAAAGTTATTTAATAAAAAGATATTTTATAAACATCTATACATAACTCAAATATATATATTATTTCAAAGACGAAATTAACCCTTAAAAAATAAACAAATAATGTACGAGTCCATGAAGTCATGAATGTTGGGCCTCATTTTGTACTCGTGCACATCAATATTTCATAAATTGGTAACAAATAAATATCAAGTCATTAAATATATCGTAAAAATGGCTATTGAATATGCATGTGCTTTATGAGTACATAACGTTCGGTCGATGTGGATTCGTCAGCGATATTTTAAACAATTCCGGTGCAAACATGGTTTGTAGTCACGGGTTCAGGAAATCCGAAATCACTCAGCTCATGAATGTCAAAAGTATTAATGCAAACACTCGTGATTCGGAAAATAAACTTTGTTTAAAATTACGCAACTTAAATAAGAAAACATTAAACAACGTACCAAGTACCAATGTGAACACACACAAGTCATATTTTACACAAAGGTACAGACGATAACCTCCGTACACATTTGAGGATCCTGTTTTACCTCTAGGAAAATATCACTTTTAAAGTTTTCAAGTAAAATTCTTTCCACCACACAACACAATTCCAGCCACATATAAGAAGCAGGGAAATTGTCTATTCTTCAGCAGCACTGGCAGCACTTAGATCTACATTGAGATCAAGAACCTGCATGAGAAACATTCGGCAGTCAGCAACAAAGCTCGAAATTTTAAGTTACAATGATAAAATCCGAAAGGTACTTACAAAAATACAGCAACCAGAAGCACACAAAAATAACAAATTAATTAACAGAGAAATAAATTTATACCTTTCCAGTTATCATCGAGTACATGTAGAGCACATCAGTCACGGTTGATTCAAAGTGAGTAGTGGCGTCATAGCTCTGTTAGACATGAGATAAGAGTTACAACCCCGTATATTTTTAAACTACTAACGCAAAATTATTTGTTGCAAAAACTCACCGTGGATATAAAGCAATTATCAAGGGATGGCTCGTTGACTGGTTCATATCTATCATAAATATCATAGAAGATTTCATCAACAGGCCCAAGAAGATCAAGGCCTGGCTTTAATTCGATTTCAGGTTGGTCAGTTTCTGCCTCCGTAGATACAAACGCAATGAACTTCCCTTTCGGAGCAACATTGTGTGAGTATGAACAGCAGAAGAGATACCTGCAGAACAGAAATCATCATTTATAGTTAGCCTAGTGTTTGCGATATTTGCAGTTAGATTAAAAATATTACTTCAATTGAAACTTTTTGTGACAACGACTAGAGTCTAGGCTGATATATACTTTACAACTTCATGCTATCATATAGCACACACCATATTTGAAATGTTGTGATTCAAATAAAACCATGTATATGCAAACAATTATGCGGATCGCTTTTAGGTGGTATTTGTTTTTTAAGAGGTTTAAATGTCTGAAGTCTGAAAACCACGTCTGAAATTAAGTGGAGGCCTTAAGATCTGTAATTAAGAGGCTCTTAATTTTAATTCAGACAACTCTTATCCTCTTAAAATTCAGAGGAAAATTCAGAGGTTTCAACCTCTTATATCTGAATTTAAACAAACAATCTTAATTTATTATAGATCTGAATTTTAGACTTCAGACGTTTTTAAGAGGCTCTGAATGAAAAACAAATGAGGCCTTAGACTCACATGTCTGATCTGCGACCTAACTGCTTCTGCGGAAGAATAACCTGCACCGAGTGTGACTCATTGGTATTTGGAATGGGGTGGCTCATAATGCAAATAGCTCTGGCGACCTTGCCCACCTTCCTCGCCTGTCAACGAGATCATTCTTATGTAACTATGCAATGCAGATAAGTATTACAAAATAATGATTACATGTTTTCACTCATACCCTAATAGAACAATAAACTAAAACAGTGCAATCCTTAGAAACTAAAAGCACGATAAACTATAGCATAACAAATATTAGTTGTTCAAAGAAGGCAATGCTTTTCATTCTTCACCAGTGTTCTAAACAGCGTTAAGGAGAAACGGGCAGATGGGATGATCTTCTAGTGTTTATTCACCTGAGCAAGACTGATGGTAAATAGAAGCATTAGCGGTTCATTTCAGTATATAAAAAAAGTTGTTTAATAATCACTTCTCATTTCAACATTAAACACAAGTTTAGAAGTTGATTGATCCCTGCTTAGTTTTTTAAATGATTGGTTCAACCATTAGAGTTGCTAATCAAAGTGGTAGAGGATCCCCAACGGTAAGCAGCCAAGTAATCAGTCTTCAACTAATCAAACATTGAGAGGATACCAATGTTAAGATTATAGAGATAACAAGTTCGTTTTGCACAGGTTACCATTTCTATCTAATTTTGGATCAAGTCATCATGATAACATGTTGAACTAAAGAATTTGGAACTAAACAAGAGCTTTATGGTTCAATCATCAAAGCAACTGCATCTGAGATGACTTCTTGGTAGTGCAATTGACTAAACCCATCACAATCCAGGTCTTGTAGATATAAGAAAATATAATTTACAAGACCTAGAAACGTTGCAGATGAAAATACAAAACTAACTATTAATAACACATAGAAGGCACTAGTTTAAATATTTATTTAATTAATTCAGACAGGAGAACAATATGTTATTCATGAATGGTAGATAATTAAGCAATCTCTATCTTCTCCAACATATATTTGTCTTCTATATCTCATGCACTCTCATGTGCTCCATCCACAGACCACAGCACAAAAAAAGTAGGTTGCTATATACCATATGAATTTTACCTTGTTAGGCAAATAGGAAGGATCACAAACAACTTTCTTGCATTTAGCTGTTTCGCCCTCTGAAGTGACACCACAGACCTTGCCTTCCTCGTCGAACTCGACCTGGTAATTAGTAAGAAGGGTAATTTCAATTGTGAGTGGTGAACCCACTGAATCGCTTTTCCTACATGTATTTATAAAGTTGGTGTTCAGAAATGAAATCAAGAACAAGAATGACAGGGGATACCTTGCACTCAGGTTTATTCAACATATAAGTTCCGCCATAAACAGCACTGAGCCGAGCAAATGCCTACAATATATGATGAAAGTTAGCATCATAATGTTTAACTACTTTATTTCATAAGTAAAGAAAGAAACATGATGAAACAAACGAACAGAAGCATGCAAGTCTATCATAAAAGTTGTACCTGAGGAAGCTCCCCTAGTCCATATAAAGGATATATGTATGGTGATCCTCCTTGAAAACGTGCAAGTGACTCCGCATAAAGCTAGTGCAAGCAATAAAGAACAGTTGGTTCTCAAATATACTTGTAAAATTATATTATAAGATGACACAAATTGACATGTTTTCACCTTCATTCTCTTCACTGTGTCCAACGCAGGTTCATTTAAGTAGCGATCATCTCTGTGCAGAGCTAACGCATGGCCAATGAAATCCACAGTGTTGTCATCAAGACCATATTTACTAACAAAATAAGATAAGATTAGTCGAGTTCTAGAAGGAAAACGTTAGCTGTATTCGAGTTTTGTAAGGTCTCTAAAATGTCATGCTATGAATGGAGGTAATGTGAATGTACACAGATGGTTGCGAATGTATTTTGTATAATGTAATGTACTTGCAAAACTCCAAAAAATGTGAATTTTTATATGTAGCTTTTTATTGTTGATTTAAGCATAGAAATGTAGAAAATGATATTTTAAAAAAGCCTTTGGGCTTGGTTCCTCCGGTTCTTCCGATAGATGTGATTCTCTCTTTAACCTAATTCTAACTGTGTATCTAGGAATAAAACTCTATCACATGCCTCGTGAATATGGGTTACATGGTTTACTTCCTCTGTTTTGGTAGTGGACTGGTCAATGGAGGCTGCATAGGATAGGTTACTTTCTTATTTTAATAACAAAGCTTCATGCATCTTGTGTCATGCATGATATGCAGTTTATCCTTACCAATCATAAGATGAATTCGTATCTTATAGTGTGTATACATATCCTCTAACTGTAAACCAACAGAAAATGTCTCGAATTGTTTCATGGTATCAACCCCCTATGCCTCCCAATACACAGCTAATAGTTCACAAATGAATTTAATAAGCTATATTACACTATCGATGTTGCATGAATCGTCATATGGCTATAAACCTTGCCAAAATAGTGTGATCGGAAAAAAAATCACCATATTTTTGAAGTGTCTTACTCAATTGACTTGTCACAAGACCTCTACAATGATGTCTAAACATAACGTCTTTTTATGAACATATTACCATCATCTACCAACTCCCCAGATCAAAACATTCCTTTTAGTACTTTCACCCCTTTGCATGATTTTTCCATGTACCTTCTAAATTGTTAAGTGTGCATGGTCGATGATTTTCCTCCAATGGCCATGTTTTCGTCCAAAGGTGACCAACCTGAACCATATCTCTCAATAGTGTATTTCTGTCGAATATTCATGTGTCCCAATAGGATTATAGGTAATCCTACACTTTATATATGATAGTATACTGCTATAGATGTCGACTTTCATGGATCACCGATCACAACCACATTTGGCTAAAGTGTATACTCCTATACAACCTGATTCCTCTTTGCATTATTTGGAAATTATGACCGTGATGTTTTGTGAGAAAATAGGTCCTCTCTCCTCCATCCCACAAGCATACACCAGCTAAATGTCAGTGCCCATATGGTCCTGCAATGGGTATCATGCAAGAAACCTGTCGGATACACAGCCTAAACACCATGTACTGAAAACTCGACCAACACCCCTCCTGAGAACCCAACTGAATTCAGCTGATAACCCTCCTAAAAATGTAACTGAAAACTCAATAAATCACACCGAAACTCAACTGAAAACCAGAAGAAGAAAAAAACCGACTACAGGGCCAGTATCATGTAATTGCTGCTAATCGTAAAATAGTAAATTTGGATTAGAAACTTACCATTATAGTAAATTTTGCATTTGTGTAACAACCAAAAACAAAAATATTGAATCTTCCAGGATGAAGGGAATATTAAATGATGATTGTACATTTGCATTTACAAAGGGAGTATCAAACAATTACATTACCACTTACTATATGAACTATCTAAAGCTACTTAAAATTTGAAAATGGAATCATTCAGAAATAGGTTAAAGGTTGTGTATATCATATAATAAAATGTCAAAGGTTATGTGGTGCCCACTAACTGAACCATGCAACACTATATCTTGAGAATGTTACTTCGCACCAGCATTCAGAGGAACACCTGCTGTAGCATGCTCCAAATCTAGGCTAATCACGTGGTTTGGACATTTAACATAAGCTTCAATAGAGCCAAACACGTTGGACATCTATTCCTTCTCTAGCTTTTCCAGACAGATTTACAATTGGCCATTGGAAGTTCTTTTGAGTATGTGGGATTAGAGTGGGTTTGGTATAGTTAAGAGCGTCATCTTCTATGATGAGTTCTCTATCTCATTAACCGTATCCAAATTGTTTCGACAATCATTCTCGCAATAAATGCACTCAAGTGGAATGCTCGTAGCATTGTCCAAGACTTGGACACTCTAATGGGTTATAATTAGTATATGCATCTAATTTGGCAACAAGCATATAACTACATATTCGCAACAAGAATGAATATGCTTACTTCTGATGAATTGGTAATATGAATATGTTTGTGTATTATGAACAGTGGTCATTATATTATCAGACCAGAAGAGTGTTTAACATGTTAAAGTTATTTAGTCTCGTTTACCAATCCATGTGTTCTGCAGGGTACTTGGCTCATTTAGTTGTTCAACTATTTGGCGATAAAAGCCGATAAATATATTTGCCTCCTCTTTTAGTATACATTTTATCATATAATAATCAAGCTTCAGAAATAAACCCTAGCCATATGAATATATGATAAATCTGAAAGCAAAAATACAATGGTGCCAGAATTGATGTGATTATATGGATCACATATAATGAAAGGTAGAAGATAAAAATATGAGAAGCATACGCAATAAGCTCCCTAGTTGTCACGCGAGTCAGATCCATCCCCTCATGTGTTTTGGGATCATTCTCGTTGTAGTCCTGGACGTAGATAAAGAACTTGCGAGCACGACGCTTCTCAAAAATTCCCATGAGGGGAGACTTGAGAGCCTCCATGTCAGTTGCAGGAACTTTGTGCACCTATGCAATTAAGATTGCCGATGGTAGAGTCACCACTTTAGAAACCAAGTAAAATGAAAGGCGGTTGTTGAAAAGACACTTGTACTCATTTGATAGAAACAAGCCAAACAACATACCTTCCCTTTATTATAGACAAAACTGCCATCCACGGCTTTGAAGTAAAGATATTTCGTGACATCAGTGTGAATGAGAACTCGTACTAGAGCACCATTTGCCATTATATACTGGCAATACAAAAGTAAGTCACAATATCAGGTTGTAAAAACAATATAAATGACAAAACTTGTCAGAAAATAAGACGAGAAGCAAAATTGATCAACAAGATGAATACCTTAGGGATCATGTCCACATTGTAATCTCTGCTAGAACCTAAGTGAGCTGGAGGCTTATCACTTCCTCTAAATTTCTTCCAGAGCTGTAAGCGTTTTGATGTTATTGTTAACAATATCTACATCAAACTGTAGTTTATAAGGTATTTGGATGAGGATTTAAGAATATAAAACCTGAATAAGATTGAGTGAGGTTGATTCTCCCCCATAATAATCATTCCGGTCCATGTGCAAAACCTGATTTACAAATGTGAAGTGTTAGAGACCAGTAGACCACAAATCTATTTGACCAAAATAACATGAAATTGGCCGTTTCTATTGATAAATTAATAATATTTTGATTCGGCAACAGCTACGACTTAATCCTTTAACACCATTTAGACTTAGCCATATCGCAATATATGCACGGCACAAAACAAATTGCATAACAGAAAGTTCAACAAAGCCACAGCCTGCATTAAGATTCATGTCAGCTGACAATGTCATTGAGAGACTTATTTATGAGTATAAAAGCTTCAAATAATTTCATCTAGACTGTCTTCTAACAAGAATTGCATGCCAACCTAGTAACCTACTAACAACTATATTAAGACGAGAACAATTAGGCTTCCACAAACCAAGATTTTTTATTATTCTAATAATAATATGCTTCTGCAATATGAAACTTTGACAGCTAGATCTGTTGAATGAAGGGTAATACAGATAAATACACTAATAATAAATTTCTAACACTTTTTAATTATCTGGTTCACCTCATTTTTTATGTATCTTCTGAAAGAATAGGAAAGCATAATAGTTTATGACAGTTCTATATTAGTTTGTTTTACCCGTAATTCAACAGCTCTTAACCGCCAGTTATAATCTGTTGAATTTCTAAGATTTTGTTGATTATCTGAATATCATAAAACTTGAAATGATTAAAACAAACAAATTTTTATCTTATTGACATTTCAAAAATGGAAAGCAAGAATTTCAACTCATTAAATAAATTTCTATAATGAACTCAGGCTAGATTGATTTACACACATAATTAATAAGGTGGGAAGACAGGGTTGGTGTGTTGGGTAACAACTCACACTTATAAGTTACAACACAAATTTAAGTCAAAGTCTAAACAGGTTGGGTCATGTTGCCCACCAACACACTTTTGTCCATTGTTGCATTTTTCATAAATAAGAAAATGTTAATATATTGATTATCATTTAAAAAAAATCCATCCTTCTTTTTAATAAATTTCAGATGTTGTTAACAGTTAACGCCTGAGAACGCATTGGGTGGTTTTAAAAGCATTTGATCTTTTTTTTCCTGTTAAGCCAAGTGGTTCTATTTTACCCAATGAACCTGATACAATCAAACATAGCCCACATTGGCCAAAGATTATATAAAAATATTGTTTGAAATAACCCCGTATGATTATTACATTCATTAAACAAACAAATTAAAATTTGAACCTTGTCAAACAAGTTTCACATCTAATCTGATGTGGATTTAGCTGATTTCACTTTATGTAAACTTTTTTTGTCAACTAATATAGAATTACTTAAAACCAATCGAGTTGCAAACTATCATGGAATAACTTACATTGAGAAGTTATATTACCATCGACTCACAACTCATGCCATGATGCCTTTTCATTTTTACTATAAGCAATCTGGGCATCTTCAAACAATTTGAGAACTTTCGGCCATGGGCTCGAGATCAAACTCAAACACGCCGATGCGCAAATAAAATTTCGTAACATATTTTCCTGATAAAAACTAAAATTAGATAATAACGTGATCCTATCGATCATTACGGATCTGGCTATCCAGACAAATAATCGGATATCAGTGTTGACCTACAACAACAAAACAGATATAATCCTTCATATGAAATGACAGATATTTGAGTATGGCAATCGTGACTACAAATCAGTAAGAAGTATGTTAGCACTCGAATTTAAGTTTTAAAAAAAAAAGAACACAGAATACGAACAATAAGATATTAACCTTGAGACCGTCGACTGAGAGAAGACCGCTGAGGATGCATTCCTTGAGACCAGTTCCGAGGACAATAACATCATACTCTTCATCCATATTGGATCGAATCGGCGAATTCCCGAAAGGGCAAAAGTAGTATAGATCGGTGGAAAGTAAACCGGAGAGAAGTAGGGTTCCAAATCAGTCAAATGCGTGTCTTCTGCGAATTTATATATCACCGGAACACCGAGATTCTTTGCTTCGGACCAGCAGATTTAGATTTTATTTTTCGCAATTAACAACAACAGTCCCTGAATTTTTGTTCAAATCCATAGTTTTCTTACTTGAATGTCGTTTTCTACATTTTCAGTTAAAAACAACTCAGATAATAATAGTAGAGTAGTTTTTAACTACAAAAACAATTCAATAATATTAATGAAATCGTCGACTCCCTGTTTCTAATGTCATGTCATTTGCGATGGTTTATCGACTTCGCCTGCATACTTTTTACGACTTGAATGATTGAATTCAATATGTTTTTCGTCAACTCGTGAATAGTCCATATTCAAATGGATACTTTGATATCATGTAACTGATAAATCAATAATGATGAATATATTTGAGTTATGGTTGGCCGTCAACACAATAATAAGGTGAATTGTACCAATAATCTAGTTATAAAAAAACTATACATTAGCATATATACATATATACACACACACACACGGTTATATCATGCTAACATGCCTAAAACAGTGCCTAACTAGCCTCTTTTATCCATGCATAGCAAATAGCATTTATAACATATGTAAACATACAAGACGAAGCAAAATTAAATTATCCTTTAGACAGGAGGAAGTTTTTGACACAATATAGGTCATGATCATGAGCCATGATCACGACCCATGACTTACATAACTTTACAAATTACTGTTGAACTTTAGTCCTTGAAATATTTCCTAAATGTTATTGGTACAGAGAGTGAAGCGGGTAAAACACAATAGTTGTGGTCACGACGACAACCTTCGTCACAATCCATGGCGCCAAGTTGTAACCATGGTTGTCGACTTGTCATGGTTGCAACGACTAACATAAATATCTATATCGACTACAACTGCTGAAATTGATTAAACCCAACATTTGATATTTCCAACTTTCAAAACTAGATATCCAAAAAAGTTACCATTTCATTCCAAAATATGGCAATGACAAATACATGCCATTTTAATGATCAAAGTGGCCATATTTAGGTGTTTTTTGTTTTTTAAGATGTTGATATCTGCGGACTTAGCTGTAGAAATCTGCGGTCAGAAGAGATGGCCTAAAGATTTGCAGACGTCCGTAAATGCGGGAAGACGTCCGCAGACGATGCGGCAGACGCGGGAAGACGTCCACAGAGATGGTCTATATTCTGAGGACAGAATCTTTATAAGGAGGGAGGACTTGTAACATCCCAATTTTGGGACAGGTTCGTGGAATTATTTCATTGGATTGATTGTTTAAATTGGGACCCGGTGATATAAATTTGTGTTTTGAGATATTGGGATCGGATATTAGGTGTTGGACCAGGTTTAACCGAAAACTTATATAATGTGAGCTACTTGGGTGGTTGTTTCCACTCATTTCCTGCAAATTGAGAACTAAAAGGTGTTGTGTGTGTGAAATTAATTCCAGCAGCAATGAAATTACCACATTCCAAAATCAAATTGAGATTTGAAGGTTGCAATCTTCCTCAACTTCTCCCTTTGAGTGCAAGGTAAAAATTGAGCTTAATTTGAGGATGGAATGTTGCTGGTTGTTGTTAAATAAGTTGAATTGAGTTTGTATATGTTTCTAAATAAATTCGTGGTGTTCTGTTGCCATATATCGAGCTAATTTGGGATTTGGGGACTGATTCCCCTGGCTGTAAAGAACAGAGCATCACTGCTGCTGTTCGTCCGTGAGCGCGGACACGATCCCTTGATCGCGGGCCGCGATGTTCTTTAAGGGGATCGCAGGCGGTTCGAGTCTGGGCGCTGGTCGCGATGTGAGCGCGGCCGGGATTGAGCCATCGCGACCGCGACCAGTGTTAGGGTTAGGATTTGGGCTTGTTGTGTCTGGTGTTTGAGTATTTGGGTCGTACGAGTTTCTCGTAAGTTGTGTATTAGAGTTTTTAGGTTGAGGTTGTGATATTGAGTCATGTGTTGTGATTTCAGGGTCTCGAGTTGATAGAGTTGGAAAAGGGCAGGAAACCGAGACTTAGTAGTATAGCTAGCATGGCAGGTGAGTTTGCATGTTTTTTCTGTGATACTTGTACGATTATTATTAATACTTACATGATTTTTTACTGAGTTTATGAGATATCATGAGTTTTACTTACGAGCTTTTACCGAATTATTATCATACTTGTATTATTGCGTTTTATGGAGAATTGTGTTTATTTATATCAGATTTGCGACACACGAGCTATTGAGATGCTAAACCGTACGGCTGGGCAGGGGGTCGGGTCGCTCCCGATTCCCTTTTGAGTCCTAACGACTGCTTTGTGCGGTCTAGGGATTTGGGGTACGTGGATTCGTCCACACGGACTGAGTACCTATTTGAGCTGCTTTGTGGGATCTCATATACTTGTTCAGTAGAGAATGCTGAACATTTTATTATCGAGATTACTTTTATAGAGTTTTATAATCGTACACTAGCACTTGCATTCTCACCAACTTTAGCTGACCGGTTCAAGTGATCGAAGCGCTAGTAGGCCTGCTGGACCAAAGTAGAGTTACTGTTGCATCTTTGAGGAGTTAGCTACCGTGCTAGAGGTAGTTACATTTTGGGGTTGTTGTGTATATTTCAGATAGGTTGCGTTATAATCAGGGATTTCCGTGACTTAGTTGTGTAAATTAATGTTTTAAAATTATCGGATTTCCGCATATGTGCTTTGGGAATAGTTAGAGACTTTTATATTATATTATTGATGATGTGTTATTTAGTGACAATTGGGGTTAGTTTGAGGGTGTTACAATATGACATATCAAAATAAATTTCATTTCTTGATTTTTATAAAAAATAATATATCCGTTATATCTTTTATAGGCATACATTGAATTTGAATTCTCTTTAACAAAATTTGAACAAAAAATATATTATGAAAATATTTAAATGTGTTTGGATTTTCATAAATTTAGTTTCTTTAAAATAATAATAAGTTAAAAATAAACAACGTTTTAATTTGATATGTCGCTGTTATTGATAAAAAAAAAGTCAAAAGTTGATGTTGTTATTTTTAAAAAGATAAAACGTTGTTGTTATTATTGGTAAAAATATAAAAGTAGTTGCTATTAATGGATGGTAACCTGCTATAACATGTTTTCAGGTAAAAAATTGATATTATCGGTAAAAAAATATAAAATTTGTTGTTATAACGAAAAAAATAAATAATATGGCTATAATCGGCAAAACTACAAAAATTTGTTGCTATTTTTAACATAAAACCCTTTAAAAGAATAACACAATTAAAGTTATATTGTAAGGTTATATTGATTTATTAAAGAAAAATATAATATTTTAAGTTTAAAAACATGAAAATATAATAGATAAATACAAATCATTACTCTAACTTCCTATTAAAAGTTAATGGGACAAAAAATAATTATATCAAATCGTAGCTAAAATAAATCAGTGACAACAACATATTTTAAATATAAATTTACGTAAACATTATATATTAAAAGTTATTGAGAAAATATAATATTAATTATTGAATAAACAATTTTATAATCTATTTTCTATGTGAAATGTTGCTCTATATATAAAAATATAATTAATAGAATGGGTAAATAGAAATCATTACTCTAAATTAAATGATAGAGAATATTTAGGTGAAATATTGTTAGTTAGTTGGAGAGTTTTATTTAATTATTAAATTTAAGGTAATTATACATATCTATCTATACTATTAAAAGAGTAACTATACTCATTTCTGGTAAAGTCACGTGTCGTCACCATGAATCGACACGTGGCATTTACGGATTTTGTAACAACCTAGCTTTTGACTTGACTTTAATTTCTGCTTTGAATTAATAATGTAACTTTATTACATTATTTGTATTGTAATTTTAATTAAGTAATGAAAATATTTAAATAAGATAAATTAAATTAGTGATGATAAAATGAAGATGAATATGTATTTAAATGAAAATCAGATGTAGAGGGACCAATTGTGTCAATGTTTGAAAGTCTTGAAATATAAAGACTCTAAGTCTTTATTTTCTTCATCTTCATCATCTTGCAACTTCAAATTCCCTCAAAACTCTCTCACTCTCTCTCTAAAATCAGCTGGAAACTCAAAGAATCAGAAGAAGAATTCGTGAATCTAACAGAAGATTATCAAGAATCAGTAAAATTAAAGGTAATACAACTAAATTCTAAGTTTTTAGTTTGTATTTTTAAGAATTTAAATGTACAAATTCGAATTTATAAATCTGTAAAAATTATGTTATGTGTTTGAAATGTTGGTTAGAAATCATGTAATGAAACCCATAAATGATTTAGAATCAGAAATCGTAGCTTAAATCATCCAAAATCATCAAAAATCTGAGTTTTTATAAACTTTCATGTTCTTGAGAAAAAATTCAACATTTTGAACAAATCTGGATGATGTAAAGTGTTTAAATATAGGGAAAACAGTGTAAAAACACCCCAAAATTGATAATATAACGTTGGATTTAATTGCATGTTAGTATAATTGTCGATTGGTGAATTTTTGGTAAAACCCGTAAGGGTCGACCTGCAAATCTGCAAGTGAACTCGGCGAGTTCCCAAGAACAGCTTGAACATTTCTTCAAAAATTCATAAGTATCGGATCCGAATTCGGTTGGGACCCGAATTCGGATGAAAACCGAAATTAGATTTGGACCGAAATTAAATTAGAACCGATCTCGGATTGACCCGAATTCGGATGGGTCAACATAATTCGGATGGTCCGAAATCCGGTTTAGGGTCCGTACTTCGGGCATGAACTCGGCGAGTTCTCCAATTTTCTATACATTTCGGATCTGATCCTAATTCGGATGATCCTTAGATCCGAATCCGGAGGGGGTTGGTCCGAATTTGAATGATAATTTTAAGTTGATTCCCAATCCGGATGGATCCGAATCTGGGCTGATCCGAATTGTATATATATATTTTGATATTCTTTAAACACAAGAATCATGAATCCAAGATGGAAGAATAAAGAATTATCAGTTATCAGAATCAGATGAAAATAAGAATATAAAGACTTTAAAGCCAAAAGATTGTGAAATTGACAATGATGTAATATTATTCTGGACAGGTTCAGATAGATCTGAACAAATAATTAAAGATTGAAAAGGCAAAGCCATAGTTCAGAAAGATTAAAGATAAATCCTGGGATAACTCAGGTGGTGGATTATAAATCTGTTTGATAAGACTACAGAAACTGTGAGTTATAGATATTCAATTTTTGCATGCTAGACTTCCGATTGAGACATATTGTTGATGATAGATTATTTGACATTCATACTTATTCAGCTGGATTGTGACCTGTGCACACCATGGTTCGGTGATGCCCTGTGGATCATGATAGCTAGTTGACTTATCATTTCGTCTGACATTGTATTTACATTTCAATTCATATATTGCTATGAAAATTACTGCTATTATGACTTTGAATACTATGCTTTCCTCTTTGATTGCATCTTTGACATATTGATTCAGCTTGTATGATTAGCCTTGTCGGTCTATTGTTCTAGACCATGCTACTTCACCAGTTCTAATGAACTTGGTATAGACACTCCGATGTTCCCCCATGAAGACCGCTGGTAGCTAGCCCAGCATAAGTGGATAGCTTCCACTAAAAGCGTGAGCGTGGGCTGAACATCATCCAATTCTATGAATTCTATGTCTCAATCATGAGTGACTGTAGCGGCAGTCCAGACATATCACGCTTTGACCCATGATCCGCTTGATTAATGCATGTGAATCTGAAAATCTATATTCTCACTAAGCCATGCTTACAGTTGCTACTTTACATTTTTTTTTTTACAGGAAAAGATAAAGGAAAGTCACCTGCTGGACCTAGTTCTTAGGTCTTACAAGATAAAGATTGAAGTTCACTATAGACCACTACTCAACAAAACCCTTCGGTACTGATTGGCAGAAGATACTTGTGGTGGTCTGGGTAGATTTGAATTGATCGTATGATGATATGTATTAGATTAGATGGTACCCTTTATAAGTTTATTTTGAAAATTGTAATCTGAACTAAAATTGTATTAATCTTATCCTAATGTTTGTACTTGTAATCTGAAATTCCGCAACTTAAATTACTCTATCTTAGTTATGATTGATATCGTGTTGCATGATGTGGGACCTAGACTCTGAGGACTGCCCCGTAAGGGAAGGTCTTCACAGATTTTAAAAATAATAAAGAAATTTAAATCAAATCTATCCAAATCTAATATAATCCACTTTTAAATTCAAATCAAATCAAATCAAGCAAAATATAATACTCTACTAACTTATCAATTAAATCTATCCAAATATAATATAATCCACTTTTAAATTCAAATCAAATCAAACAAAATCTAATAATCTACTAACTTATTAATTATAAGATAATATAATAAAAGTTTAAAAAAATATATAAGAAAATAATTAGTCTTCATATATATTTAGAAATATACAAAATTAATAAGTTATAATAAATAATAATATCATCTTATATACTTTTGTTTAAAAAATAATATTTATATATTTATCTTTTTATTTATTATATTTTATATATATTAAAAATATCCGCGTAATACGCGGGTAATAAACTAGTAAATAATTGATTAGATAAAATGCATGTAAACTTAAAATTAAAAGCATTAGGCATTCTTTTTAATTATATATAATAATAAATCAAAATAAATAGCAGCTATTTTCTATGATTTTTTAACTTTTAACTTTTCATTTTTTATTTAATATATTTTAATCAATATAATTAAAAACATTTTGTTTTATTAATATACTAGGTTAATACACATGTACTACATAGATTAATTTTAAAAACAAATATTTATAAATATGTGTAATATAATAATTATAAGAATAATAAACTTTGTTTAATTTTAGTTAATCTATAATCTATAAATACTATTAAAAAAGTAACTAAATTATCACTTGTCATCTTCTCATGATGACAAGTGGCATCTTCTACTAATAACAAATGTTAATTACTATTTTAAGATTAAATTAAAAATCTTAAATCAAGTTATTTTTAAGATAAGATTATGATTAGATACTTAAATCCCACAAAATAATAACAAACAACATTTAAAAGATTTTTTTGATTAATAATTATAATAACAAAAATAATACTAATAATAAACTTTAAAAGTATTAATGATTAGTTTTTTTGGTTAAAAATTTTATACATAAATTAATTTTAATAATATGTATTAAATATCATTAGCATTACAAGTTTAAATATAAATTTTTTATTTTAAGTTTATAGTTTTGAAAAACTAATTTTATTAAAATTATCCGTGTAATACACGGGTTAATAAACTAGTATACATTATTCACTAATAAATTTACTATTCATAAGTGGGTTTTTCTAAAATGCACCATTTAATTATAATTTAATGAGGGTTATTCTAATACGCACCACAACTATTTTCTATTATCATATATAAATAGTTTGTTTTATTAATTAAGTATTCTATTAAGTATTAAATAATTAAATTCATCATTAATATTTTATTAAACATATATACATTATTCACTAATGAAATTATTATTCATAAGTGGGTTTTTTAGATGCACCATTTAACTATAATTTAATGAGGGTTTTCTAACATGCACCATTAACTATTTTCTATTATCATGTATAAATAGTTTGTTTTATTAGTTAAGTATTTTATCAAGTATTAAATAATAATTTTATCATTAATATTTTATTAATAAAATTTTTCTACATATAATATAACATGTGATCCATATATCATTAATAATATTTTTCTTACATATGAGAATATTTCATGTATTAAATTGTTATAACATTAAATTTAGCTTATAGTAATTAATAAAAAAAATATTTACGTTTATGGTCTTTTTTAAAATTATTTATATTTATGGTATTTTTAAAATATCACAAGAGAAAATTAATATTTAATACATTATAATTTAACACTATAAATTCACATTTTATATTAGTTTTTATAAAATTTATTTATTATAACTATTATTGTGAGTGTGTGCCTAATTTATATAAAAATTTTATACTTTTTTCTAACATGAAAATATTAATATATACTCAAAGTACAATCAAACAAACAATAATCCAAATAAATATATGTAATTTAATGATTTGTTTTTTATTAAACTAAAATATAAAAAATCTACTAACGAAAGAACAATTAAAATTAATAAATTTTAAGTATCCATATAGGAATTAGTAACAAAGTATTATATATCCATTAAATGTAAAAGTGTGATAAATAAAGTTAAAAATCTTTGTTAATTATTTTGCTAACAATATTTAAAATTTAATTGATAAAACTTCACTTGTGAATATGATAAATTTTGATTGTTGATTTTTAGATATTTCATTTTTATATTTTATCATTTTCAAAATATATACACATTCACATAATTGAAGTTTTTTGTTTCTTACATTGATATTTAATATTTGAAGTTAATAAAAATTAACAGAAACACTTTTTGCAAATACATCTTATCTGTTTTTAATAATACAATATAATAATATTTTTTTATTTAATATCAAACAACCACTACAAAAAAATAGCCATTTAGTGGCACACACATTTAGTGGCAGAGTTTTATGTGCCACTGTATTACTTTTTTACTGGCAGAAAATAAGTGTCACAAAATGTTTTATAAGATTTGGTGGCATTATATATTTTATGTCGGTATCGTATCTTACAATAGTGACAGAAGTTTTTTTATGTTAATAATGATTCATTAATTTAGTGGCACTTCACAAATAAATGACACTAAATTGACTTTTTATACTAAATTCTATTATTCATTTCTCCCACCAAAATTAAAAAGATTGGCGCCCCAAAATTTTTATCATTCTGTCTCTCCCACCAAAATTTTTGGTTGACCTAAAAAGACACCTCTTCGATTCATCTCCAAAATTTTTATCATTCTGTCATATTGATCACCAAAATTAAAAAGACAGCAAGCAGCACCCAGATTAGCACACCTCTTCGATTCATCTCCTTCTCCGGAGCAGCAAGCAGCGCCTAAAGAGCAGCAAGCAGCGCCTCCGATTCATCTCATTCTCCAGACAGCAAGCAGCGCCTATCGAGCGCCTCTCTTCTTCCGGTTCAAGGTAACGATGCTTGACTCTCTTCTTCCACTTCTCGTCTTTTATGATTTTCTTCCACTGATTAAGTGGTTTTTCTCACTTTCTTATTCTAGTCTATCACGATTTTTCGTAGTTATTTTCTTCTACTGATTGGGTTGCTACTCAATGTTTTGTTTCAGTCATGGAATTTGATTTTAGTGTGTTCGTTTTTATGATTATCTGATTACCAGTGCCAAAACTTCATCACTGGTGTCCAATTTGACCATACTTGGATTTTCACTTTGATGAATTGATGGTCCTAATGAATCTGACTATGCAAAAATAGACGCACAGTATGTGTTTGATGAAATGTCTATGAGAATTTTTTTTCATGGTTTTCATGGTCTGTTGGTGTTATATACTTATGAGATTATAGGTTTATGCATACATATTTGATTCTCACATTATTGATAATATGGAACATGTTTGCTACATAACTTAATCTGTCCCTAGTTACTACTAGGGGGAAAGATAATTTTTATTTTAGCATATTTGGTTTGACATAGCAGAAGACAACGGATCTGCTTATTACCCTGTCAATATGAAATTTTCATCAATCGGGTTCCAATCAACACAGTGAAGATCAGCATTATGTGCTTTCTCAACCTGCAAAAGAAACAAATAGATTAATATACATAGCAAACATGTAGAAGTTGCCAACTGGAGTTTTTGCAGCTTCTTCTAGTCCAACTATAGTACTGTTTCCTCCAAACACTTTCTAGTTTCTGCCAACCCAATTCATTTCTTTTTGGTAAGCTAGTGTGTTGGTTGTCTACAGACAAGTTGTTGAGTACAATCTTTAAAAAATGCTAATCACAGAAGTATTATTATATAAACCTTCAATAACATGTGTAATGCTGTTAGAAATCTGTAAAACCATTCATCTTTAATGTTTTACAGCTAAATTCTAATTCAAGAAATCAACTTTCAAACTTTTAAAAACACATTTGACCATTTTCCATGATAGAACAACTTGTTTTACAACAAGTATTAATTGCCTTTCTAGCTTGAGTGCATGCTCCAATTTACATACCATCATCTACAGATGCACAAAAAATAAACACCATCTTGGAACTCTGTAACTTTCTAAGGCTGATTTATGTAATCAGTGTTATTTATCAGAAAGCAAAAAAAAAAGTGCAGTGTGTGTTTGTGTTGTACTGCAAGAAAACAGGATGGGAGTTGTATATATGCTTCCGATCGAAATACCAAAATGGTAGCAGTTTGCACTGAAAAGTTATATGATAGCAGTTTGCACTGAAAAGTTATATTGGAGTTAAAAGCATATATTAATTTGAAATACTGCTACAAGTAGAATCTGATTTTGTTCATGCATTACAGGAAATACCAAAATGCATTTAATTCATGATTCGTCTTGATCTGATCATGCCTCATGCATTACAGGAAATACCAAAGCATATATTAAAACCACTTATACTCTAGTTAATGAGATCATGCCTCATGATCTGATCACGACCCATACAAAACAATGACTTGAATCTTTGGTGTATTTAATTAATTTGATTTCATTGAAGGTCCGTCAAAGAAGGTCAGAGGTCCTACCCAAAAGAATGACCTTTGGCAAATGAAAACTACACAAAAAGTGCTTGTCACATTTAATAAGTATGGGAAGCCAATAGGAGATGAAGGAAATGAACTCACTCAATTCTTAGGGTCACTTGTAAGGATGCCTGAACATGTCGGTGTTGATTGTTGTGACTGGAGAAAGGTTCCTATGAGCAAGAAGGAAGACCTTTATTCGATTGTGAAGGTATTTGTAATTTTGAAAACAAATAAAATTTATTTTTTATGACATTTAGTTACATTTTTTGCATCTTTGTTATCTATCTCATTTGCAGGAAAAGTTTTCTTTTGCTGAAACAAGTGAAATCAAGAAATGGATTTTATCAAACATGGGGAAAAAACTGAACACTTGGAGAAATATTGTAAAAACACGAAATTATGATCCATCTCTTACAATTGATGAAATATTGGCTAGACAAGCCGACAATAGGGTGAATGGAGAGCAATTTAAGGGTCTTGTTTCTCGTTGGATGACTCCAGAATATCAGGTATGACCACCTTTATGGTACAATCAATTTCTTAAAAGTAGTAAGTCACCGATATATTTTTTGTTGTATAGGCATTATGTGAACAAAAAAGAGAAAGTCGTTCAAAAATGGAAGAACCACATGTCACAGGAACAAAATCTTTTGCAAGACTTGCATATGAGGAGGTAAATTGTATTTTTATTTTAATCAACTTTTTTTACACATATATGTATGCTTTATAGCCCACTAATAAGATGTCTATTTGATTAGACTTATTTTGTTGCTGCTATCCCAAAATCACAGAACGCACACATGTTGCACACATTATATATATCAGGTGCTGTTGCTAATCTTCGTTTCTGTTTCAACCAGCACACATAACACACAAAACACCAACTTATATATATATATATATATATATATATATATATATATATATATATATATATATATTT